>JADBJO010006304.1:67500-90000 GCA_016801955.1 Conus betulinus | reverse complement strand
AATAAGAAACAAAGGCACTTATGTGAAATGTGTATTCCACTTGCAACAGCAGTATATAGGAATAAGATTTTTCCAACTAAAAGTAGTTTTATGATATACTTTCCAGTCCAAACAAATGCCTTTTCTCAGCTATGTGGAACTTCAGGGATCCCCCCCCCCCCAAATCAAGTGAAGAGTGGGGAGCTCACTCTACTCAACCACAGAATACATGAGTGGTCTCCCTTGAGTGACATGTGCTTTAATTCACTTCACTTCAGAACAAGTCAGTTTTCTCCCTTCTTCCTAACTGTGGGGGGGAGGGAGGGAGTTCTAGCTGTTTGGACTGGTAAGTATATCATAAAACTACTTTTAGTAGGAAAAATCCTTTTGTTCGCACTTGCCTGTCCAAACAAATGCCAGAACATCAAAAAGGATGGTGGAATCTCACCTGGGAACCAGATGTTCAAACTCAAAGCCCAAGGCAGCTGTCAAACTCATTCCAGAGCTCAGCGTCAGAACCAAAACGGTTTTAATAAAGATTCCTGGAGGTTTAAGGATTGTCCCTGCTCTCCCATATGCAATGAAAAATTAAAGCAAAAATGAGACAGGATCAGGAAAAGGAGAAGACCCCTGAAATGAACCAGGCACAGATATGTTCCCAGCCAGTGTCTAGTAGATTAGTAATCGCTCACACTGGGACACAAAACAAAGCACAGAATTAGTCGATCAGTGTGCGTTCACACTGACTTCAAGTCAGTGCAGTAACCAGGGCCAAATCAATTTTGTGCCAAAAAGTCGAGTAAGTAGCTTGTACATATGTGGGTTTAAAAAAAAAATCAGGAGGAAAATTTTTGCTTTGATCCGAAGTAAGTCACAACTAAGCAATGTCTGAATGTAAATGTACAAGTCCTTGTCCTGGATGGTGAACTGAAGCAATTTCTGAGACGAAACAGGAATAGGAATTGTGGAAGTATGCGTCTGAAAGGTCCAGGCTGACAGCCCAATCTCTAGGAAGAATCTCTGGCTATAACTTTCAAACGGTTTCCATGGTGAACTTTGTGGGAGAAGTGAACACATTGAGCTTGCTCAAGTCTGACTGGGTGCTACTTCCCATTCTCCTTTGGGATTAGGAAGAGAATTAGGAAAAATCTTGGAGGACATGGCAGAGGAACCTCCAGTATATCTCCCTTCTGAATGAGTCTGTGCTTCTAACAAAACTTTGGCCTTGGATAGGTTGGAAAGAACTTTTGTGCAGATGGGGGTGGACAATCAAAGGGCTGATGAAAAAGTGTCAAAACCCACTCGTCTGAGATGAATTGTTCCCACTGCTAGTAAAATACTTTCAGAGGTCCCCCAACTGGCAGGGAGAGGGAAGAGGATAATCAATATCAGTGGCCTTGCCCTCAGCCACACAAATGTGCTTATCCGCAGGGCTTTGGTCAGAGGGGATAAAAGGAATTGTTTTTGGTGGTGGGAGTGGCTGACTCGCCCACAAGAGGAGGGGCAACGAAAATTAGAAGCGGAAGAAGAGAGGGAATTGAGTAAGTAATCTGAAAGGTGTATCTCTAAACAGCTCAGAAATTTGAACCAAAGAATCTCCAAAGGGAAGGGGACTGAATCAGGGCCTGAGATAACGCGGCTTTAATGTTGTTCTTCTCATGTAATTCCTCCAGAAAACTGTCTCTGTGAGTCATGGTCAGGTAGGTAGAAATAGAGAGGGGAGGAAAAAAGAGCTGCAGATGAAATGGAGGCCAAGCCTTCGGCTAAAAACAGAATCTGCTGTAAGTCTTCCTGTGAAATGGTACCTTCAGAATCAAGAGAAGGGAGAGTGAGGACCGCTCCAGGAACAACGAGGCTATGACATGCGCGTCAGTAGAGTGAGCGAGGTTAAAAAAAGATGCCTTCGGAACTTTCAAGCGGGATGGAGTTGATGCAGTAGACAGAGTGCATCCGGACAAGCACTCTAGGACTGGAAAGAAAATGTTTTCTTTTTGTCTGGAATATGTTCAGAATAAATTTTGACCTACGGAACGCTGGAACGAGTGAATGAGAGTCTAGAAGAGCCGCGTTCATAAACTCGCGATACTGCCTCATCCTTTTTAGACAGCTGAGGAACGGAATTGGAATGTTTAGTACTGGTTTCCTCTGAAAAGAAGGGACAAAACCTAGTCTTCTGAGAGGGGGGCAGGAGAATCAAAACAGTACTCAGAAAGAGTACTAGCGATAACTGACCAGGCATTATCGGGAGGAGCTTGCGCAAGAGTGAATTTGGAAGAAGAAAAGATGTCTTCATCATCAAAAAAAACATCAATATCTTCCTCAGAAAGATCGAAATCCTCTCATTCATCCGACTATCGTTAGCATGCATCCATACCATGCACACCTCAAAATTGATCTGAGTGCTACCTGTCCTTGTTCATATTACTCAGGGATCGCCCACTTGCATCAGTAACCCCCCTTGGGACGGACGCTGCTAGGCCATACTCCAAGCTGGTGCCACTTGCTGGCTTCAAGAGTGAAGCATGGAAGAAGAAAAGCTGTCTTCATCATCAAAAAAAATCCCTTCCTCAGAAAAGATCAAAATCCTCTCATTCATTCAACTATCGTTAGCATGCATCCATACCATGCACACCTCCACTGCAACTTGCATCAGTCAAGCTGAGTGCTACCTGTGGCTTGCGTGCTTCATATCTGACTCAGGAGAGAAAGAGACGGCCTGCATCAGTAAAAACCCCTTGGGATGGGTAGGAGTAGAAGGCCATACTCCAAGGGGGTGGGGGGGGGGTGCGTCTTCTTCCTCTGAGGCCAGCATGGAGAGAAAGAAGACAGCCTTCTCCAAAACTGCTTGGCAGGGGGTAGGAGTAGAAGAGCGTGCTAGGGGTGGGGGGGGGGGGGGGATGCTGGCCTGTCTCCGCCACACCCAAGAAAGTGACTGAAGCGGAGGAGCAAGTTGGGTCAGTTGCCGCCCACTGCCAAAACTGGCTGACCGTCGCACTGAAGAGAAAACACCAAGCGCCGTGTTGAAGATGGTCAACACTTGCATGAGTGGTGTGGAGCGAATGGAGAGCAGCCAGTGCAGAAGACAGAGGTCCCATGCTGGTCCAGCGAAGATACCACTCGTTAACAGGAATGACAGACTCTGATGACTGGAGGAGAGGAAATGCCAGTCTTGTTGAGTCGCGCCAAAGAGCCCATGCAATGAAGGAGACTGAAGAGAAGAAGCAAGGCATAGAAATTCTCTCAAATTTTCCAACCATGAAGGTATAGTCTGGTTGAGAAAAACAAAGGCCAACTAAAGGGGTGGGGGGGGGGTGGGGGGGGGGGGGCGTTTCTGGTGATCTATGTTCAAGCACTTGAACTGGGATGGAGATGTGTCCACGAGGAGGAAAAGGGGAAAAAAAAAAATGATTTGTTTTGGAGTGAAGTGAGTGAGGTCGTGTCACTCAAGGGATACCACTCATGTATTCCTATAGGTCGAATAGAATGTGCTTCCTGCTCTCTCTCCAAATGACATTTGTGTGTGTGGGGTGGGTATGGGGGGAGGGGTGGGGGGGGTGGGGTCCTGATGTTCCACATAGTTGGAGAAAAAGGTATTTGTTTGGACAGATAAGTATGACACAACTTTATAAAAAAAAAAAAAAAAAGGCAAGATTGTTGAAAAAAAAATGGGCTTGATTGGTGAAATGGGTGATCCATCTTCCTCTTACTGTCCTTGTTCATCTCTTGTTCTTGTTGCTGTTAGTTATTCCCCATACCAACGCTGACCCCTTGATAGCTTCAAGCAATTCATAAAACTAGCGAACAGCTTATGGACAGACAGACAGACCAGACAGACCTGCAAAGAAGCTAGAAGTAAAGGAAAAGTAGTTAGGTAAGACAAAGTGACAACTGGATTTGCTGTGTCTGCAGCTGTTTATCCGTCCAGTCAGTCGGACAACCAAACAACCAGTATGTGTGTTTTCTTCTCTCTCACATGTCTGGTGGACATGTCTTTGAAAAATGTGATTTAAATATATTAGAATCTCAGTTACCCCTGAACGTTGTCTTTTTTGCTTCTTCACTGACAGGTTATCAACCCAGGCCCCCCAGTCAGTGACGCTGACGGAGGTGGAGGCACACCGTGCTGTTGTGACCTGGCCCCCTCCAATGCCAGTTCTGTGTATGCCTATTATGTACAGCTGCGTCGTGGGAATGAAAATGCCAGCTGGAACACAGTAGTGAGTGTCTAGTGAAGAGTGGCGTGTGTGTGTGTGTGTGTGTGTGTGTGTGTGAGAGTGTGTGTGAAGAGAGAGTGACTTGTGAGAGTGGCATGTGTGTGTGTGTGCATGTGAGTGATCGAGTGTGTGTGTGTGTGTATGTGAAGAGTGTGTGTGCAGTGTTGTCGAGTGTGTGTGTTTGTAAGTGTGTGTGTGTGTTTGTGAGTGTTGTAAGTGTGTGTGTGTGTATGTATGTGTGTGTGTATGTGTGTGTGTAAGTGTGTGTGTGTATGTATGTGTGTGTGTACATATATGTGTGTATGTATTGGTCTGTGTGTATGTGTGAGAGGACTAGTGAAGAGTGGCGGGTGGGGTAGGCGGGTGGGTGGGTGAGTGAGTGAGTGTGTGCGCGCGCGCGCGTGTGTGTGTGTGTGTGTGTGTGTGTGTGTGTGTGTGTGTGTGTGTGTGTGTGTGTGTGTGAGCAGCGAGCGAGCATGCTTGCATGCATGCGTGCGTGTGTGCGTGCATGTGTGTGCATTTTAAATCATAGTAGGCACCATGGTAAAGTGCATCTTTATAGTACAGCTCAAATTTGTCCTCGCTTTCTCTATTCACATGCAGTGCTTTAGAAACTTTCCTGCAGACACACGTTCAGCCTTTGTCATATTGCTTTGGTATGGTAGACATTCTGGATATGTTTTCATGTTTGTTTTTTTTTTTCTATTGACAGATGCTCAAGCTTTGAATTGAATTGAATTTTACAATAAATGTTGCTTTTGGGTGGGGGTAGGGTGGGGCTTAGGGATGGATGAGAGGGTATGGGTTGGAAATGAATGGGGGGGGGGGGGGGGGGTGGTAAAGGGGGGGTGGGAGAAAGGATTGGGTGGGGGTGGGAAAGGGGATGGGGTGTTGGATTGGAGGTTGGGGGGAGAGGTCTTATCTTTTGTGCCCCCTGGGTGCCCTTATTGCCACACTGCTCATACTGGCTTCCCCATAAGCAACTGCACCCAGGTTTTTTTTTTGTTGCGACCCCAGTGCTGTGGGAGTCACCTGAATAAGCACCCATCACATGTCAGTGCATTTCAAAGTGTGAGGATGGCCCATATGAATGCTGTTACCACATTGGCACCCGCCATATTCCATCTACAGATCAGTCATCATCTCATGATTTAACATTTTAGCCAGAGTTTTAACATTTTGACAGATCTGCACAAAATGACCAAAGCATGAAATCTGTATAAAAAATTTGAAGATTGATGATGTTTACTTTTAATGTTTGCTTTTAGAATGTGCAAAAGGAAGTTTTTCATCATTGCTTCTTTCGAGTTTAGCAATTTGTGAAATCATGTTCTTGAATTCTGAAAAGAAAACGTGTTAAAGGCTTGTGCACTAACTTTTGTTTCTACTGTCCACCAGCAAATGCACTGGGAAGAATTAGGTGATGTTTCCTGTAATGTTTTCTTGTCACTTAAACATGTTCAGTGACGGTTTCTTCGTTTTACCACAGATGAAAAGCCCCCCGAAATAAGGTGTGAAAATTGCATTTGTTTCACATTTTGTTTTTTTATTATTATTATATTGGGTATTTATAATGCCTATCCTCGGTCACAGACCAAGCTGTAAGCACTTTACAATAAACACACTATCTTAGACACTCAATGGGCTGCCTACCCAGGTGGAGCCAGCTGAAGAGCAGCCTACTAGCGCTCATTCAGTCGTTTACCGTACCATTCAAATATATCAGTCACTCATTTTCATTTATCTCATTAATTCCTCCAGTTTTACTCACATAGGATGCATGCAGTGTTTTATATGTGTCCTCCATCTCCACCGGTACACGATGGCACATGATAACAGTAAGCGACAGTTTTTGTGGCTTGGTAAGAAATACCAGGTGGCTATCTTCAATATACATCAGTTTTGCCAGGGCAGCAGGGAACCCCCCTGCTCTTTTCGATTTTCAGATGCCGTGTTTGGAGAAAGGTTGACCTTTGACTGTCTTAGAACAACGCATTGTTCTGTTAGAAAGTGTGTGCAGTTATATGGCCATATTAGTAGTCTGTTTGAATCTTGCGTGTGCATTGAAAAAAAAAACTGCATCCTGTTATTAGTTCTTACTTAGGCAAATCACATGTTGTGCGCAAGGTACTGAATTTTAAACTTCTGCACATTATGATTAACCCCCTTTAAGGAAAATGAAGATTGGTATACTGGAAACTGAACTTAACGCTGCATTGTATAGCAGACATTGTAATGAGGTGGAGTGCAGATCATGTGTACATTGAAATAAAAAAGATCCTTTACAAACATTTTAATGAATCACTCAGAGTCTGGCATATACCAGCTGTTTACTAACACATCTTATAGCTGAAGCCACTATTTGGAGATGTTCTGGTTCTGTAGACTGTCGAACTCACTGTTGCTCTGCTTGTTTCTGATACAGGAAGAAATCGTGGGGTCATTCATTGAACTGACCAACTTGACAGAAACGGAAAACTACGCTGTGAGAGTGATAGCCATCAGTGTGAACTCCAGCAGTCTGCCCTCTGCTGTCGTTAGGTTTACCACCTACCCAGGTGAGACTGATGTCATTGCTGTGACACTAATTTTTTGTTGAATTTTGAACATATGTAATTAAATGCAAGCTCACAGGTATCCTCTGCACTTGTGCACACTCACACATTTACTCTTGCATGCACATGCACACACAAATGTGCAAGTATGCTTGCACATGCACACAATTGCACACACACACGCACACACACACACACACACACACACACACACACACACACACACACACACACACACACACACATACATACACCTCTTACATTCTATCATACATACACACACGCACATGCACATGTGCGTGCGTGCACACACACACTCTCTCTCTGTCTCTGTCTGTCTGTCTGTCTGTCTGTCTCTCTCTGTCTCTCTCTCTCTCTCTCTCTCTCTCTCACACACACACACACACACACACACACACACACACACACACACACACACACACACACACATATGTATATATACGCATGTACACGCGTGCACATGCACGCACGCACACAAACACACACACACACTCTCACAAAAGCACCACAATACCAATGTTTTGTATTTC
Source organism: Conus betulinus (assembly GCA_016801955.1). Taxonomy (NCBI): domain Eukaryota; kingdom Metazoa; phylum Mollusca; class Gastropoda; order Neogastropoda; family Conidae; genus Conus; species Conus betulinus. Next base: position 82,701 of record JADBJO010006304.1, on the reverse strand, counting down.
ATCCTATTTTCTTTGTGCTGTCAATTAAAACAATTTTACTGAATATCATTGAAAGATGCTTATTTTTCCTTATTTTAAGCCCATTATCTTGGTGTGTATAATCAGATGTTTCGTTGATATTTCAGTTTTATTTTTGCTTTTGACAGAGACTCAGGAAGTTGAAAAGACCAACAGTTGCACACAACATTACCAGTATGTACCATTTTTTTGCTCCTTTTGTACAGTTGTGAAGTGAAAGTGTCTTTGATGCATGAATGAAAACAAAGATCATGAAAAGACAATCAGCCTTTATATTGACAACATTTTTGTGTTTGTGACGGGATGATTATGATGACGTGCATGAATAAAAACATTGCAAGATTCAAAGGGTTAAGCTTTGAGAAGAGACTCATAATGCATGTGAATCATGCCTGTTCACGCGAGCATAATTCATAGATTTCACTTGTGAGAAAAGCCCTAAAAGACTTAAAATTCAGGAATAATGTAATTGGTTGAACAAATTTGTTTCCTGAAAAACAAAAAGCCATACCACCCTTTTGAATATGAGATTAAAACTGTTTCCTTGTATGAGCTGCGCCATATGGGCTACACACAGAGGTTATCCCATGGGGTGTCGTGTTGTTTCGTGTGTGTTTCAGAGTGCTGTGAAGACACTGGGTGATGCCGTCTGTCTGCTCCATTGGCAGGGCTGTCAGTACTCGGCGGACGTGACCTCGTACTTCGGGACCCAACAGTGTCCTAGTGGTGCTGTGTCTGGACTGGTTTTTGGCACTATCCTGTCTTGTGCTGTAGGTAAGGCGTGGGAGTTAGGGCAGGGCAGTTGGTGCTGATAGTCACAGCAACTTGTATGGAGGCATGGTTTTAAGGCTGTGTTGGTGCTGATAGTCACAGCAACTTGTACGGAGGCGTGGTTTTTTAGGGCAGTGTTGGTGCTGATAGTCACAGCAACTTGTATGGAGGCATGGATTTAAGGCTGTGTTGGTGCTGATAGTCACAGCAACTTGTACGGCTGCTGGTAGTTGTTCGATCTGAGAGAGAGATTTTTTAGCCTGTTTACATCCCTTTTTGACAATGACATTGTGAATTTTCTTTTGCATGAAGAAAATCCCAGAGCAAAGGTTTTTTATATTGTTTTAAATCTAAAAGTCATTTTTGGAAATACGTACGGTAATTCTGCTGAGCTTTGACACACCCTGAGCAATGGGTCAGTTTGAGAAGAAAAAAAAAAAAATCAGGGGAAGACAACTCTTGTATTTCCATTGCAAATAGGACAACCCAGGACAACAGTGAAGGTGATAGTGAGTGAACAAGGAATAAGCAGTGACATGAGAAGAGAAACTTGAAGTGCATTCGAACCCCCCTTCCCCCCCCCCCCCCCCCCCTTTCCTCTCCCTTTCTGTGTTCCTCTGCTCTCTGTATCTCTGTCTGTCTCTGTCTCCTTAATGGGCCCATGCACTTGCTTGCATTTGTATGTGTGTGTGCATGCGTGCATATGTGTGTGTGTATATATCCATACTTGTGTGTGTGTGTGTATAGTGTGATGCATTTATTATCTGCTTGATTAATTGATTAAGAAAACTTGCAGAGCTCTCTCAGAGCCCCCCCCCCTTCCTCTCCCTTTCTGTGTCTCTCTCTCTCTCTCTCTCCTCCCCCCCCCCTCCCCCCCCCCCCCCCCCCCTCTCTCTCCCCCCCCCCCCTCCCTCCCCTCTCTCTTCTCTGTCTCTGTCTCTCTCTCTCTCTCTCTCTCTCTCTCTCTCAGGGGTTGGTCAATTCAGAAAAATTTGCAGTGTTCTCTCTCTCTCTCTCTCTCTCTCTCTCTCTCTGGGCATAATTCAGAAAACTTGCAGTGCTCTCTGTCTCTTTGGTTGCCATCATTTGGCTGAAATGCTCTTACATGTTTGATCATTCAGTAAAACAGCCCCATCAGTTTCATGAGAAGAACAGTACAGTGTTCTGGTATGTGTCTTTTCAATGATATAGCCCATACTGGCTTCCCTTTGGCACAGAATCTGGTTGAGGATGTTTAATGGGTTTTGAGTCATGTTGGAGAATGTGTGTGTATATATATCCATACTTGTGTGTGTGTGTGTGTATGTGTGATGCATTTATTAATTGCTTGATTAATTGATTAAGAAAACTTGCAGAGCTCTCTCTCTCTCTCTCTCTCTCTCTCTCTGTCTCTGTCTCTCTCTCTCTCTCTCTCTCTCTCTCTCTCTCTCTCTCTCAGGGGGTTGGTAATTCAGAAAAACTTGCAGTGCTCTCTCTCTCTCTCTCTCTCTCTCTCTCTCTCTCTCTCTCTCTCTCTCTCTCTCTCTCTGGGCATAATTCAGAAAACTTGAAGTGCTCTCTGTCTCTTTGGTTGCTATCATTTGGCTGAGATGCTCTTACATGTTTGATCATTCAGTAAAACAGCCCCATCAGTTTCTTGAGAAGAATGGTGCAGTGTTCTGGTATGTGTCTTTTCAATGATAGCCCATACTGCTTCCCTTTGGCACAGAATCTGTTTGAGGATGTTTAATGGGTTTTGAGTCATGTTGGGGAATCACAGATTAAATTCAGGATTCACAGGTAGCACGTTTTCCGAAAAAGTTTGGTGTAAAACCAGTTGGGTCACCATGTTGTTGTTTGCGTGGCTAGAGCAAGAGTAGCCGGAAAGTTATTGTCGTCTTGCTGATGATCCCTTGGGTTGCCACAGTAGAGGAAATTAAAAGAGAAGGTGTGCAGCTAACCATTCATTTAACTTGTTTTGCGCCATTTTTATGTGACAACTTGGAGCTGAGGCAGAGCCTCGCAGTTTTTTTTTTGTGTGTGTGTCAGTGTGATTAGCATAATGTGCAGGTGTGCTTATGAGCAGCACCTGTTTTTTGTTTGTTTGTTTGTTTTTTAAAGATTTGTGCAGCTCCTACAGTTTATAGTTTTGAGATACTGGTTACTTTCTCTATGGAAATTTCCATGCCAGTGCCTGTTAGAAAATATAGGTGTATTCTTGCAATGCTGTTTTGTGTGTGTGTGTGCTTCATGTTCTTCTGTCATGGTAGGCAAGCTTTCACTGGAGGAAGATTTCATCTCATACACGCTCCCAGAGTGCCTTTTAAAGTCAAGTGTTTCAAGAGAGACGGATTTTGATGTTTACCCCACTCCCTATCAGGAAAGTGAAGGCATTTGGAACCAGGCTTTCTGATCATTTCCATTTTTGCATTCTTTCATCATCCTATTAGCCTTCAGGTTGTAAGAGCTGTAACCAGCGTGTAACCAGCGTTTTAGCCTAGGATTTACTAAGAGTGTGTGTGTGTGTGTGTGTGTGTGTGAGTGTGTGTGTGTGTGTGAAATGTACACTTGGGCTTAACATAATACAAGCCATTCGTGTTTGCACAAAATTACGCACTGCAGAACTTGCTCTCATGTGGGTATATCTTGCCACCTTAAACCCTAGTTCCATCACCCCTCTTTCACTCTTCCTTCTGCGCTCTAAGCTCATCCACACACACACATGCATACACATACATACACATACACGCATGCATATACAAGGCTCTTTTTTATCAACAATTTTGAAATGAATGTGTTGAATAGAAAACCAGTTAAGAAGGCATATTAGGTAATGTCTTGTTCAGTACAGCTCTGAAAAGGAACAGAGTAGAAGTATTGTCATAGGGCATATCAAGTATTGTTTTGTACATTACAGTTCTGAAAACATACAGGAGTATTGTCATACCTGTCCCCTACCTGTACAGACGGCTGTTTCTTTGACCCTTGCCTTTTGCAGTTGTTTGTATTAGACTTGCCTCTCAGTAAGGACTCTGATGAAGGACTCGCATTTAAAGGATTTTTTGAGACTACCTTTCATAGATTCCTCTGGATTTAATGAAGGTAACCTGATTCATTTACCTTAATTCAGTTTGAGCCTTTGTACTTTAAGATGGCCGGAACCATACGTCCTGCTGCCGAGACCGCAATGTTCAGGAACAATGTTACGACCTGTGCTCTCACAGCACACCTGGTGGCCTGGACCCAAAGTTCCTGTCATGCATTGGTGACACCGCTAACATTGTACAGTGCTACGAGGAGGGCTTAGGTTTGTTACAGCTGGTTTCATATTGTTGTGCATGTGGGGGGAGGAGGGGCTAGGAGGGGAGCGGGTGGAGTATGTGCTTGCTTGAGAGTGAATGAATGACAGAGAGAGAGAGAGAGAGAGAGGAGAGAGAGAGAATTCTGTCTGTCTATCTGTCAGTACATCTATCTATCTGAATTCCTATCTATCTACAAACCTACCTATCAATCTATTTGTGTCTGTCTACCTATTTATCTGTCTGTTTGTCTATCTATCTATCCATCCATCCATCTGTATCTATCAGTCAGTGTGTGTGTGTGTGTGTGTGTGTGTGTGTGTGTGTGTGTGTGTGTGTGTGTGTGTGTGTGTGATCAGGGTGGGGGGGATTTAGAGGGAGCGAGAGAGAGACACGGAAGAGAACCAGATGGATAAATAATGATGGAGATTCTGTGTGTAGTAAGTGTGTGTGTGTGTGTGTCTGTGTGTGAAAAGTTGTTCATCCATCTTCTGGTGCTTGTGTGTACATGAATGTGTGTTGTTGTGGAAAAGAAAAAATTGACATTGATTGATATACCTTATTTCAATTTTTTTTTCTAGATGTGACTGATTGTAATGTATCTCTGTGTGCAAAAAAAAAAAATGAGCAAACGAAAATAGAATGTGCACCGTGTCTAGGGCTACAGAATATTTAGATAGAAATTCAGAATAACATGCAAATAAATACCTGTCAGTCAAGCATTTGAAACTCAGAGTTATTTTGCTTTTCCATTTTAAGTTGTAAGTTACAACATCAGCGTAGAGCATCAGATTATCAGAAAAAAAGAAATCAAGTTGTATGTTCTTTATGGTTCATGTATATCCAGTCATGATTTTTGGATTTGATTGTTTTCTCAAAATGACAACAGTTTTTTCAGTGGTGTGTTATTTATATTTTTTTTTATTCATAAATCGTGCATTATTCCACATTGGCATTATACAGATAGAGAATTTCGTTCATTCTGTGAACATGATATAGTTTGGGATTATTTTGTCTATATGGATATGACTATCGAGTTTTTGTTTCAATCTTCATTTCAGTGGATTTGTGGTTTTATTTATCAGTTGTGTTGTTCTTTAATGCAGTATTGAATTTGTTGAAAGTCATGTTCATGAATGCATGAATACAGTCATTCCTACTATATTTGATCAACAAGGTCAAGAAATGTGTGGCCAGATTCTGATGAAAATGACGCTGTCAGGATCTCACCAATGTTAGTGTTGATGAGCATAAACAGGAATTAGTTTGCTTTGCTGTGCATTAACCATTTCACCGCCAGACGTTGTATTTTGCATGAATCCCCATCGCCAGCCATTTAAAAAAAAAAAAACTCTTTATTTCATACCAGCATATGTGAAACGCGGATAACTCTGGAACTAAACAACCAATTCTCTTACTATTTTTTGTAAAAATGAAGGAGATGCACTATTTTTTTTTTATTATTATATTATAACGTGTTAGTAATGGTTAGTCAACAACAATTTCAAATTTTTGGTAATTTCAAGTGCAAAAAAAAAAAAGCAAAATAAAGAAAATGAATGTTATCTTTCTTCTCAACGTGAAAAAAGAAGAAAGCATGCCGACAAACTCTCTCAACAAGGGAGGAAAAATACTCAACTCACAAATGAAGACCAGAAAGTATGGTATATCCAACAGAAAAATGGAAGAAAGAAACAGCCATAAATCCAACTACTCCAATAGCAGGGAACACACACACACACACACACACACACACACACACACACACACACACACACACACACAAATACACACACACACACACACACACACACACACACACACACACACACACACACACACACACACACATATATATATATGTCTAATATACATGAAAGAAAGAAAAAGTGAACACACTCACAAACACACACACACACACATACACACACACACACACACACACACACACACACACACACACACACACACACATCCCTTTCACTTTCACTTGAAAGCAATATTTTTTAATGAAAACAAAGTCATTCATGTGCCTGTTGGTCTCTTCCCCTGATCATAATTCCCACTCAAACACATCTCTGCTGCTCACCTCTGCTGCTCACCTCTGACGTGTCAGTTGGCACGCCCCCCCCTTCAACCTGGACCTGCAAGCCAGCTGTGTTTGAAGTTCATTGCCTTTTACTGGTCTTAGCTATTCGTCTTGCTGGCCCCCTTACATACGCTTTCAACTGTCGGCCACTGTTGGTTCGCCCAATGCCAAAACACTGGGCACACGCACTGAGCCTGCATCTCTGGTCTGATCTCTTGTCTTCTATTGTCTCCCCACCACTTCGCACGTGTCCAACGCCACACTTTGCAGTAATTCGGTTAAATTCTGCTATCCCATAATGTTTCCTGGTCACTATCTGGGTCTTTTTCATCTGAATCAGGATCAACAGACTCTCTATTCAATATTTCCAGCACCTGATCTGTGGTAAATGTACAGTGAGGTCGAGTATGTGAAGTGCTTGGTTGTGATGTCATAGTGAATGGAAAAAAACAATCGGAATAAATTGATAAAGAACACTTAACTGAACAGCGCTCTGACAAAGCAAATGGCTGTGAGCACAGTTCAGGTCGTCCCCCAACTATGACGTTTATTGCTGACTTTCTATCTCATTAACTTGGAGAGTGAGAGTATCGGGAGTTAGGTAACTCTAATTGGTTGCATTTTGGTGATGTCGGCAGTGAGCCATGTGGTCGCTGAAATGTGACGTCGGCGGCGTAAGGGTTAAACAGGTGGAGATTATTAATATTGAAAGGTATCTATGCATATGGATGTCCATGAAACAAGTTTTGATCTGTTGAACCACTGTTTATCTAACAAATAGAGGACTTTTCACCTGGACACTGTTGATGAAAGTCATCAGGGATCCATTGATATTGCTGTTGATTTCTGCTCTCAGTGAATTTGGTGCGGACACCAGAGGAATTGGAAGTGACGAATTTGACTAGCCACACAATCACCATTAAGTGGAAGAATCCAGAGACTGGACCCAAGCCTCAGAAGTATCAGGTGGACTTCACAAACCTCAGCAATAATAAAAAGGACAAGGTGTGTTTTTTTTTTTTGCAGCTTTATTGATGTAAGATACTGTGTTCATAAGGTACACACATTTGTTGTACAGTCAGCGGGCATGAAGAACTTGCTATAACTTTAGGAATGAAATGTAGCTATTTACTTTTACTTGTGGAAAAACAAAAAACTACAAATCAACCAGCGTCCATGTGCATGTGTAAGTGAATTATTGTATCGCTGTATTAAAGTGGTCTGTAAAGTATGTTTATCTAGAAGAATTTTTGGCTCGTAGTTTTGTGGATTCTAAAGTAAACGGTCACAGTCATCCTTGATGGTTAATCACAACTTAAACCCTGTTTCTTTGAGGAATGGAGTACCCCGAGGTTCAGTGCAGGGGCCTGTACTGTTCACATTTATATTCTGCCTGAGTCAGGTGATCAAAACATGTTGCTGTCATATATCATATTTGCTGATGATACACCACTGCAGCAATGGGTTCCCTCCCTTTGGTTCTCTCTGCTGAGTGTAATGTTGCCATTCAGCTAACAGTAGAATCTGTTGAGAAATGGATGACTGTGAACAAAGTTAGAATGAGTGAAGACAAGACTGACATCATTCCAGCTGCAGGTCCTAACAACCTTGAAGGCCATTTCTGATTTCTCTGCGCTTGTGCTGCTGCTTGCTCATTTCATCAGAACCTCGGGTATGTATGTTGATTGTTCTCTGTGGATGGAGAACTGTATCAAACTGCTGAGGAGGACCATCTAGAGCTTTATGAAATCAGTCATGTGAATGCCCTTGCCACCACGATGCAACCAAAAGCCCAATAGGCTGTTGTTGTGTCCTACATGGATTCCTGTGATTATTTCTTTGTTGGTCTCCCTTACATGTTGCTTGACTGAATTCAGAGGGCTTGGAATCATGTGGCATGTTCAGGCCTTTGAAAATGCAAGTATAACCATGTGAAACCTCATATCAGTAAACTTTGATTGGCTGCCATGATGCTTTTGAATTGAGTATAAACTTGCTGCTGTACCACCGTTGCTTCATGATCATGGCTCTTTGTACCTGTCAGACCTACTCATGGTGCACACACCATGCAGACACCTGTCTTTCTCTAGTGCTTGTCAAGTGCTTGTTTTGCAAATTTAGTGGGAGAAACGTCTTTTTCTTTAAATGGTCCTGTTATCGTTTTATTACTGCCTGCACCTTTGAGTGAGTGAGTGTGTATGTGTGTGTGTGTGTGTGTGTGTGTGTGTGTGTGTGTGTGTGTGTGTGTGTGTGTGTGTGTGTGTGTGTGTTGTGTGTGTGTGTATGTGTGTGTGTTGTATGCGTGTGTATGTGTGTGTAAACGTTCTTTTTCTTTAAATGGTCCTGCTGTCATTACTACCTGCACCTTGCTGCTGCTGCTGCTGCTGCGTGTGTATGTGTGTGTGTGTGTGTGTGTGTGTGTGTGTGTGTGTGTGTGTGTTTTGTGTGTGTGTGTGTGTGTGTGTGCATTCTGTAGTTCATGCAAGGACTGCTGAAGACATGTTTTTAGTGCTTTTTTTTTGTCTCAGCGATTCCTGTATATGGTTCTATTGAAAAAAGTTTGTACTTTTTCTTCATGGCATGTATTTCGTACTTTTTGTGTTGTTAAAGCATTGAAATGTATTTTTCATTATGCAATGATGCCTAGAGCTTTGCAGATGGCACAGTGATGTAATGAAAAAAAAGAACAAAAAGTAGTCGTAGTATTAGTAATTGTAGTAACAATAGTCTCTGGTATCAGTTGTTCCTTCAGTTTAAAAAAAAAAGAGATCTGCACTAGTTTCTCAATATTGTTAATGCAAAGTTCATGATAAGCTTGCCTGTGCAATTGCAAGAGCAGCTGCTTTCTCACGGAGAGCTGTGAAATCATGTGTGTCACTTAATTCCCTTTGTTTACATTGGCACACAACTTCAGTTAACTGGCACAGCACTTTTTGATGATTAACGTTTTGTCTGTACATATGTGACTTTCAGAGGACCACAACAGGCCTCATGTACATCCTGCAGAACCTGGTGCCGGGGACGTCGTACAGTGTTAGTGTGTCGTCTCTCCTTAATGACACGTCAAGTCCTCCCACACCTACGCTCACCCCCTTCACCCCGGCTCTTGGTGAGAAGAAAAGGTTTTTTTTTTTTCATGCCAGAAAATTCTGATATTTTTTTTTTTTTCAACCCTTGGTGGTGAGAACACCACAGAATTATGGACTGTGGTGTGTCTCTATTTGACGCCAAGAACACAGACACAGCCATATCTCCCTGATGAGTCCGATCCAGTGGTCGAAAGGCCTAGGAGCAGGCAATATTAACAGATCTGCCTTCAAGAGGGATTACGAAGGTTCCCTCATGCAGCTAGTGAAGGGTTTTTATATTATTATGATATATTTTCTGTCGCCAATTTCTTCATTTTCAACTTTTTTTTTTTTTTTAACGTTCCAGTCTTTACCAAGTCATTTCCAGAATGACTGAAGAATTATAGAATTGTTAGCCTGCACTTGTTTTCCCCCACTACTTAATTGTTCAGCATTATATTTTGTTTTCCTAGCAGTTATCTGTTCAGACGATTACATTATTCTTACCTTGGCATGACTGAATGCCCTATAACCAGGAACCTCATTTAAGAAAAATTATTGAGAGCTAGGGAGCCTCCGAGGCGCAGAGACCCAGCAACAGTGGCTCATGATTCTATATCATTTCCATTTGTAAATTCTGAATACATTTTCTTTCTTTTCTGTTAGGCTGTGATCATAATCTTGCGGTCGGTCTCTTTGGACTGTGTTTTTTCTTTTTACATGAAATGGACTTCAGAAACGCTTTTATTTGAAGAATTCACTCTCGGTCCTTCTTTTGGCTTTGCAAACTGTGGTCATGACTGAGAACAACATGTAAATGCCAGGATTGGCTGCTTCGCTCCAGTCTTGAACACCACTGGTTTTCTTTTGTTTTGGAATTAGTCATTTGTCATGTTGACAGAAGCAGGTTTTCATTTCTTTGAGGCCTGCAACAAGTGAGACCTGTGTATATGCAGGAGTCTGAGTCAGTTCCCTTGGTCTCCTTTTAAAGAGAAAAAAAGTTGATGTTTCTGAGTAATGTATTGAGTCATGCCCAGAAGAAAGCACTTGTTTGGACAGGTAAGCGTTCCATAAAACCACATCTGATAGTAAAATTCCTGTTTCTTTTAATCAGCTGCTTCGCTAAATGTAATGGTCACATTATGCGTCCTGAGAACATAGTGGTTGTGTACTGCAAGTACTGATTATTATTTTTATTGATGTGAAGAGAAGTTCATCCACTTGTGGACTCTTATTTGTTGTTGTTGTTTATTTATTTATTTTTTTTTTTTTTTTTGCTGTCCCAACCTCTGCACCACCTCAGAGGCAGTGCACCCACGCCGCTTATTCTGACACCCCGTCCACAGCCACATCCCAGTCAGCCTCGCCGCAGCCCTGGCACCGGCAATCCACAGGGAGCAGTCAATGTCAAGTCGACAAGAGGCAACCCACCGCACTGCTGCCAAGTCACCTTCAGTGGTGTTCAGTGGTGCCTGTTCTGATCTAACATACGCAGGACACCACCTACAAAGCTCCCTACTGATGACAATAATTGCTTAGTTGTGGAGCCGGTGTGAGTGAGCTCTCCCTCCGGAGGGCACCACCACGTCTGTGCAGCGACGGCCTCCATAGACTCGCTGATACCGGTGACCCCGGTGGAACCAAACCAAGGCCACAGATGTGGAGAGGACATCAAAATTGAGGTCACCATTAGAGCAGGGCATGAAGGGTCACAGAATTTGAGACATTCTTTTTTTGATGCTGATTGATGAGAATGAGGATGATTAAGATGATGCTACGGATTTCCATTTCGGTCTGAGACTACATGACTGGGCTGTACACTACGCTTCCTTTCATAATATATCCCGGCGTCAACCAGGCCCGAGAGATACAGACACCTGCAGTGTTGGCCAGGAAATTTGAGCGACACTCTCAGAAACGCATCCATTATGTGGATGAATCTTGACTGTGTGGTCCTAGTCTTCCCAACTGAGTCTGCAGTAAACTCAACTCTGGGTAGGAGCCGGTCGGGGCAGAAAAAATCCATATGACTCGGATGGAATTCGAACCCACAACCTCCCAGCCGGGAGTCCGCAATGCTAACCACTTCGCCACGGCAGCTGGTCTGGATTCTTATTTAATTCATCCACTTCTGGGCTCTTGATTCATTTGTTAAGAAGTTTACTTTGTCAAGAATGTGTATGAAAATGGTTGTTGCTGTTTCTGTGTCTCGTAACAAAATGGTTATTCACACAATAAATGTGTATTTTTTCAGATTCAGAGCGTCCCTTCCTCCCACACCCTCCAACCAACACCAGTCGTGCTCTGTGGACCAACAGAACACGTAGGTTCATACAGAATTGTTTTGCTTTTGTTTTCCCTTATTTTGAATGCAGCATGCCTATAGATTGATCGATAGGAGAACAAAGAGGAGGAATGCTAGCTTGTTTTGGGGGGGGTAGGGGGATTCATTTTCTCTCGTGCATGTAATGGTTTTTTTCCCGTTTATGGATAAAAGTGTGTTGTTTTTTGAGTTTGACGTCTGTTCACTGACGGTGGTATTAGAAAAATAGTGTACGTACGTGTGTGTGTGTGTGTGCGTGTGTGTGTGTGTGTGTGTGTGTGGGTATGTGCGTGTGTGTGTGTGTGTGTGTGTGTGTGTGTGTGCGTGTGCATGTGTGTGTGTGTGTGTGTGTGTGCGCACATGCACGTGTGTGGGTGCGAACTGGGGAGGAGGCTCTGTCTCTTTTCTATGCATGTTCATGTTTTCTTGCTTACAAGTAGAGATGTGTACATTCTTAAATTTAACATCGTTTCACTAAAAGTAATTTTAGACATAGAGTGAGCGAGTGTGTGTGTGCGTGGATGTGTATGTGTGTGTGTATATGCATATGTTATCAAAATCGTTCCCCAGTGACCATAGTTATTGGGGTATTCCTGTTCTCAGTCATACGTAAGTGGTTGTACAACTGGTCCAGTCTTTGGTGTTGTCCATCAGTAAATTCTTCGTCTGCCTCAGGTTTCCTCTGCAGAACCTGTAGGATGATCTTATACTGAGTCGCAGTGTGATACTTATCATTCCAAATTTATATTGTCAAACTCTGAAGAGACAAAGAATCCATTTGATGTTGGTACTTTGAAATGCCTTGATTTTCACTCCTCGTCTGCTGAAAGGTGGGCCCTGAAGTGATGTGTGTGGTCACATGTATGGGCATATGTTCATTATTTACAGCAATGTGAAAAACAGGAGGGAGCATGTTAATTCATGTTTTTCATGTAAACATAAACCATGCATTTGCTTTTCAAAGTCTTTGACAAAGACCACGTAATAACATGAAGGGATAGTCGCTCATGCGCTGTGCATTCCTTTGGCTGGTTGTGCTTTTTGGTTGGCCAGCTTCCACTGAAGGGGCTGCTCTGGGTTTGTTGTTGTTTGCGAGGAATGTGAATTGTCTTAAAGATTTCACAGGATACAAACGATCTTAACAATGAAGAAACTGATAAAGAATGTTGCTTCAGATTCAACCGGACCTGGCCGCAGGATAATTTACAGACGGATCAAATATTTTGGTTTGGAAAGTAATAACTCCCCTTTCTACCTCTCTCCCAAGCCCTCTCTCACATACCTGTTTTTATGTGCGTATGTGTGAATATCTGTATTCCTGATGTATCATCTTCATCCATATTACATAATCATACCCCCCCCCCCCTTCCACACGCACACACACACACACCCCCCACCACCACCACCACCCAGCCCACATTGTGCATGTTTAACGGCGCTCAGCATTGTGTGGGGCAGACTGCTGCCAGTCCAGCAGCATCAGCAAGCCCTGCCAGGCTGTGTGCATGAACCGCCCGGCCACCAACGCAACGGACTGCAGCACTGAAAATCACAACATCCTCATCTGTGCTGCAGGTGAGTGCCTGGAGTCTGAGTGACCTTCACACGCATGCACATCGTCTTTTTTTTTGCTTTCATGTTTGCTTAAAAACAAAAAAACAAAAACAAAAAAAAATCACACACACACGTACACACGCATGCATGCATGTACACACACACTTCGCACATGCACACCCCACACACACACACACACACACACACACACACACACACACACACACACACACACACACACACACATACATCTAATCAATTTTTTATCTTCTTTTAAGCTTAGACTTCAAACAAAGAATTTTTTTTTCTTTTACTCATAGATGAAACTTGAAAAAAATCTGTTTTGTGATTATTTTTTTTTGCGCATAATCATGTTTTTTTTTGTGTGGGTAACAAATTTAGTCCTGCGCTTCAGTGCTGTACTTTAATCTGATTTTGTGGGCATGGTGCGAGTTTGAAGACCCTTGGTGGTGTATGCTGTGGATGTTAGTTTTTGGAGTAATAAATACTGTAGCAGAAATGAGCTGATGCTAGTCATGTCAAAGATTGGTGTTTGGGGAATGACGGGGTTGGAAAATGTTTTCTCTCCTCAGCGTGTCGGTGAAAGTGATGTCCTTTCTTGAGATCCTTGTCTTACACATTTCAGCGTGGCTGGTTCAGTCACCTTTCTCTCCCGGCAGATCTTTCTGGTCAAGAATCACAAGCCCAGAGCAGCAGTCATTGATGCTGACCTTTTCTCTGCTGGCACCTTAAAAACCTTCTGTCAATCCCAGACGATTGACAAGGGGGCAGGACTCTTAATATACATCTACAACAGACAGCTGGGTCCTCAGAACTTTACATAGTTATGCAGCCAAAGGAATGCAGACACTAAGCTCCAGTCTGTAATGTGTGGATCCTAAAACAGATTAAGCAAGCATATGCCCTGGGGCTATAAGACAGAGATAACTCAAGGATTTAGTGTTGAAAGCTTGCTCTTTTACCCTGTACTTTTTGATATAGTCTTGCATTTGTTTGGATAGGTATAAGAAAAAGGAATTTCTGTCGAAAACGAGCAATAAAAATATCTTTCCAAATACAAAGATTCATTTGCACCTTCCTGCTTTTAGGTGGAAAGGTGCTAGAAAGGAACAAAAAACTTGCTGACAGGAGTGACATACGTAATCAAGAGAAAGCAACCAGAAGTAGGGAATATTGAGGCATATTGAGGGACAGGATTTACCTCCCTTATATTTTTGTTGTTGTTTGAGTGTCTGCATTATTGAGGGGCTATCTCACGCCAATTAGGATTAAGGCATTTGTTTGGTCGGGTGTGTCTAAAAGCTTAGTTTAGATAGAAAAATCCCTGTTGTGTGTGGATGTGAATAGTGAGGGCAGTGTGGCACTGAAGTGGATGATTAATGTGTTTTACCTGGGTGTGGATAGTGCTTCCAGTTGTCAAGGTAGTTTGCTTGTACTGAAAGACATTTAGATGATTTTGCACAGATGGTCGAGACCATACCCTGTGCTGCCAAGAAAACGGTTGCCCCAGGAGTGCCTTCCCTTGTGCGGCAGTCATGCTGCCACGAACTTCTCCGTTCAGCTCGCTGGCTGCCTGGCTGATGCCACTCTGTCCATCATCACTTCCTGTTTCCTGTCCAATACTGGTGTGTGGCCCAAAAAGGGATCATTAGGTTATGTATGCATGTTATATAGAATCTTTTTCTGCCTGTGTGTGCATGTATGGTTATATATGCGAATGTCTGGAAGTATGAAAGTATATATGTACACATGTTTTTAATGCCGACTGTTTGCTGATAAAATACCGTGACGGCTCTTTCTAACTTTAATGCTTGTGTATGAGTGAATGTATGTACCTAGAACCTTAGGCCTAGTTGCTTATAAATGAAAAACGCTAATACTATGAATATTCATCTAAACTGCAAGAAGACAAGAATTTGTAAAATTATGAAGCCCTTGTATCTGAAGGTTGATAGAGAGAGAACATAATCCTACTCAATGATAGACTGATTTATAGAATAATAAAGCATGAATCTTTTGTAAATTTGATTTAGGATGTTACAAACAGGTCTTGAAAATATCTTGTTTGTACGCGTTGTG
>JADBJO010006304.1:25000-62500 GCA_016801955.1 Conus betulinus | reverse complement strand
TTCCTCCATCTTCCCCTCCGTCTCTCTTCACAGGTTTTCCTGGAGGATTGTTTTAGCAAGGGCTTAGGATCTTACGACGTGACCGTACCAGGCATGCTTACCATCCCTGACCATCCGGGATTTGTTCTGGAAAGTTGATTTTAGAAGCCACTGTCCTGGAAATCCCGGATTTGCAACACGCGTCCCGAAAAAAAAAAAAAAAATCGCGTCCCGGAAAAAAAAAGGTGGGAGTTCGAAAACCGTTCATATCATGCTGCACAGAACTGAGCCAAGAATATCGTTTGCTAGAGCGAGCAGATGTAATACGCATACTTGTGAAAGAAAAACACCCACTTTCACTTTCAAATCAGAACATGGCGTCGAAGAGGAGACATGATGTCGACACAGAGTCAGATTCTGACTCTTCGGATGGGTCAGAAAGGAGTGAAAAGAAGAAGAAAACAACCATGAAGCGAGGTTGTGTCTTCAAAAAAGAACTCTGTCCCTGATTTTATGGATTTGCCCCTGATTTCTGTCTGTATTGTCCCTGAAAGCAAATTTTGGGGTAGGCATGCCTGCCCTACCAACAATGGTTTTCGTTTCTTATGTTAGCAGATCTTTGGTCTGATGTGATGGTGATGGTTTATCACACGGGCTCTTTGGTGATGAGATTAGATATCTTGGTGATGTGAGTAGAGATCTTGGTGATGTGATTTGAGATCTTGGTGATGTGAGTAGAGATCTTGGTGATGTGAGTATCTTGGTGATGTGATTTCAGATCCAGCAAGATCCCACCCCCCGTGACTCCAACACCTTTACAGGCAAAGAATGTTTCCAGTAAGTAGTCATGGTAACTTCTGATTGCTTTACCCCTCTGTGTGTGTGTGTGTGTGTGTGTGTGTGTGTGTGTGCATGTGTATGTATGTGTGCATGTGAATAGCGGCCGAGAATTCCCAAGGAGGTCCCATCTTATCTCTCAAAGTCAATCGGAGGTGGTTGGGGGGGGGGGGGGGGGGGGGACCAAAAAGACAGTCTTATCACTCAAGACAAAGAAACAAGTGATGTATCTCTCATCATTACACAATGATGAGCCCTCATGAGGTGACCAGTGCTGTTTGTGTCCCACAGGCTGTTGCCAAGCCAGAGGGGTCATCGACACCTGTTTGCCACTGTGTTCCATGGAAGTCAGTCCGGCAGAGGCCATTGCCGAACCAGAAAAATATGGCGTCTGTCTCCTGTTTTTCAGTGAAATGATTGAATGCGCTGCAGGTGAGAGACTGCCTGAGTACTCCTATGGACACATACTTGCAGACGTGCCTTGTTTCCATCCTCATGGGACACATGCGCCCTTTAGGGTGTTATCATTACTGTATTTGTAATCATTGATGGCTTTTATGACCAGCAAATCTATATCTGATTCTTTTCACAGCATAGCACTGCATATATATTTCTGAATTTTGTTTTACATACATGACTGCACCACACTACACTGCACTGTATATTAACTTACTAAACTGCTCTTCATATGGAAATGCTACAGATACATTACCTCACTACGCCGTTCTTTGAATGACCACTCTGCACCGCTCTGTACATAAACTACAAAAAGCTGCACTACATATTACCGTACCACATTGTTCAGTATATGAACACACTACACTGCACTTTATGTGCTCATGCTGTATTGCACAATGTATTACCATACTACATTGCACTAAGATGCAGTACACTGTACTTTATATTAGATTGCTACACTGCATTTATATGACCAAACTACACTGACCCATACAGTACCATACTATTCTGCTCATCATATAAGAATATACCATACTGCAATATGTATTACTCTCATGCACTGCATTGTATATGACTATACTATACTGCATTGTAAATTATCATAACGACACTGCTCTATGACCACAAAACTCTGTATTGTGTATGACTGGTCTATATTTTACATTACCCTTACAACACTGCATTATATATTACATACTACATTGCACTACATGTTACTATACTACACTGCACTATACATTATTATACTGCACTGCACTTTTTATTACTATGCTGCACTGTACTATATATTACTATACTACACTGCTCTATACATTACCATACTGCACTGCAGTGTATATTACTATACTGCACTGTACTATGTTACTACATTGCATTGTGTATTACCACACTACCTTACACCATAAATGATCACATTACACTGCACAATATGGTACCACTAGATTCTCTCTCCCCTCATATTCCCCCTCTCCTGCATTCCATCCCATTCCTTTCTGTTGCACTACTTTGCACAACATTACACTATATTACACCACCAGAAACTGACTGCAGTACATTACACTGCACTGCATTACCATACATTACTTTGCACTACCACACACATTGCATTACACAGCTGTATGCTGCTTTGTATGACTCCATACTGGCATGCCATACATTGTACCACATACACTACTTACACACTTCATCACACTGTATTGCTCAGTGTTACGTTAGTAAACACTATCACACAGAGTTCGTACAGGTTTGGAATGGTTGGGAAAAACTGAAAACACTTTTCCAGGTTGGGGAAGTCCAGGAAAAGTGACACTGGGTTGGGAAAGTTAGGGAAAAACAACATTTTTATTCTTGAAATGTTAAATTGGGTGATAACACTTGACTGGCAGGTGAACAAAACATTATGAAAAAATATAAAACAAAAACAAAAAAAACCACCAACCACAGCTGCACTGGGTGATCCTTTGCTGAAAGTTGAGCTTCAGTTTTTCATCTGCATGGCTCGGGGAAGTGCAGCCTTCCTTTCAGCTGAACCGGGCAGATCATCCCATGATGCCCTTCTTTGCTTCAGACATTGCTTGCCTGCTTAAAGATTTGATGGCTGGATTTATCAAGCATGAAGTCCTCACTAGTTGCAAGTCAATGCTATCTCTCTGTAGCGTTGATTATGCTGACAAGACAACACATCTGGAAACCCACAAGATGGATGTTGGCTTTGCAACAACTCAGAGTCTTCGAGTGAAGAAAGTGGCATCAGATAAGGATGGCCATTCTTTCTGCAAAGAGTATTCTGATTTTCTTGTGGCACTGGTGAAAAAAAAATCGTAGAGAAAGACCCCATCAAGTATCAGCTTGTCCGCAGCCTAACATGGATGGAACCCAGATTGAAATTAACTTCTCACCCAGTTTTCAGTAATTACACCTGACGCCAAAGATCCTGCGTGATGCGGGTAGGGTGATGGAGGGCAACTGCGATTTTGATAAAGTTTTGGTTCCACAGATCCAGCGAGAGTATCCTCTCAGAACGCAGTGAGAAGTTTTGCAACTTCACTTGCAGTGAAGACAGAGTTGATGAACTCCTCTACGAGCACCTTTCAGGCTGGAAGGAGTACTGGGAAAATTGCCCAGCAGGTGCTCGGTCACAGTTCATGGTCAGGCAACTGTGGAGAGGGGCTTTAGTGTCAACATGGAGACCACGGAAGTGAACCTGAAGAAGAAGTCCCTGGTTGCCAGGCGTCTGGTCATTGACGCTATCAGAAGAACAGGTGGTCTTGAGAAACTTCAGATAACCAAAGAGATGCTGTGTTTTATGTCTTGAGCCAGATGCCAGTATGAACAATACCTACAAGAAGAAAGGGACAAGCAGGCAACTGAGGCAAAAGAAAAAAAGAGAAAAGCAGAGGCAGAGGAAAGTGGTGCAGCTCAAGGCAAAAAAAGTGAGACTGGAACAAGACATTGCTGGGCTGGAGGTTGCATCTGCTGAGAAGGCTGAAAAGGCAGAACTGGGGACTCTCTGTCTCTTTTGGCTCTGTCAAATGGTCCTAGGAGAAGAGCATCGGAGAAGAAGACTGAAATGGTCAGCATTAAAAGGGAATTAGCTGAAAAGTTCCAGGCCATGCAGCAGTAAAAGACAGCTCATAAAAGATTTTGTGAAATGACAGTGCAAGTTTGTGAATGTAGAGCAAAATGTTAAAGACTGTTATGATGCTGTAAATATGTAGGATTTAATTGAATACTTGAGTGATGCCATCTTCAATTTGCTATGGAATTCTGGTATGTCAGAGATTCTTTCCAGTGAAGAGAATTTACTGTTAAAGTTTTGTGGTCTAGAGAGCAACTATATCTGTGCATTGTCTTTTTTTATGAATATTACATGTACCAGTAAGATTTGATCAGCTGGGAAATGGGAAAAGGTTGGAATTTTGTGAAGTTAATTTTGCACGAACGCTGTGACATTATATTACACTACAATACACGGCATTACATAACATTTGTCTACACTGCATTACATAACATTTGTCTACACTGCATTACATAACATTTGTCTACACTGCATTACATTACACTGCCATACATTGCATTGCACTACATTATGTGCCAGTACACTGTATTGCACTACAGTACACTACATAGCACTACATTAGTCTACATTGCATCACATTACACTGGTATACATTGCATTGCACTACATTACGCTACAGTACACTGCATTTCACTATATTACATTTCGATACGCTACATTGCGCTACATTAGTCTACACTGTATTACATGACAGTACCATACATTGCATTACATTAATTCACCATGCATCAGATTACTCTATATTACACCACCATATACGCTACCTTTCACTTTTTTTTTGTACTACCTTGCTCTCTGTTGCAGTAAACAAGTAGGGTACTCTTGCTCCCATAAGAAAACCTAACACAGAGCAACTTTTATTCAAGGCTGGCACAGCCGTTTAAACTTTTTTTGTTTAAAGTTTCCTGCCGCATTCTGTTTTAATCTCTGTTACAGTACAACATGTGATCACGCTCTGTGCTTCACTACACAACATTTCCGTACACCATTGCACATAACACTACTGTTCTGTATAATACAGTGTGTTACAGGGAACTGCGATGAATTCAGGGTAAAGTGTCATACAGTCTCATAGCATACACTGCAGCACAGCAGAGTGCATTGCAATGCCATGCACTTTGTGTCATTGAGTACATCTGAAAGAAGCAGTGTACAGCTGTGTAAAATTAAACAAGGTAATCTGATATGAAGCAGCACAAGACAGCTTAATGCAAAATGGTACACTGCCCTGTAATGCAAATCCCCAGCACAGTTTCATGCAAAACATGCATACATACACACACACACATGCACACACGCACTTGCACACACACATACACACACATGCTTACATACACACATACACACACAGTGCAAACAACATCCAGTAACAGTTTTGTTTGATTTTTAAAAAAAAATTGATGTAATTCAGATTTTTTTGGTGTGAATTTTTGTGAGAAAAATGTCAAAAGATTTTTTTTTTCATGCTGTAAAAAAAAAAATGATGGTGGGGTGTATGTATAATGGTTGTGGATTTTTTATATGGGGAAAAAGGAAGGGTAGTTGTTGGTTTTTTGTTTTATGGGGAAAAAAAACAAACAGACATACATACACATTTTAGCCTGATTCTGTTGAATACAACATTTGTGTTAAGTAACACAAAAGCAGTGCAACTCAATGTTAAAGAAGAGAGAAAAAAAAAACACAAAGAGCAACTTGTAACTTGTCTTGACAGATGGCGCTGATCACACCTTGTGCTGCGAGGACAGGGGCATTTCCGAGGTGTGTCTGCCATTCTGCAAAGGGGAGGTACCTCCGGTGACCAACCTCTACAACTCCCCCCACCTGCTACAGTGTGTGGAAGAGACCCCCGACATCGTGGACTGTATGGACAGAGGATATGGTAAAGTGAGAGAGAGAGAGAGAGAGGGAAAGGGCAGATCTGTATGCTTGACTGGTTTGTGTGCACATGTGTAGTTTCTTCATCTGTGGTGTGGACATCAGACTGTAAAAGACTTTCTATGTTATCTTGTATGAACATACGGCCAGTGGTTATCAAATTTTGACAACAGAAAATTGGGAGAGGACAACATTGACGGAAGTGAGGAGGGTGGATGGGAGAGATTATAAGAAACTGCAGCTGGGCTATGGGCATTGACATGTTAAAATTAGAGGCAGTGGCATCTCAGGAGGGATGAATCAGACAACTTAGGGAGCTTTGGTGGAGGGTGATCTAGCTCCCTTGAATTTTTTTGTACATAGCATCTTCGGGAGCAAGGGCACTTTTCCGGTCACGTGGGATTAAAACATAAGTTTGGTCAGGTAAGTATAAGAAAATGTATCTGCTCTGGAGGAGAAGGCTTCAGTTTTCAGTGCTAGGACTGTCAAAATAAAAACACACCAATTTTTTGAAGAAATACAATAATGTATAATGAGAAATAGATCAGCAGCAAGTGTAGGGGGTACAGGTCTTTGTGTGACACAAATTCTTCCTCTTTGTTCCTCTCCCTTCCTTTTGAGAACGCGGGGGGTGGGGGGGGGTGGGGGGTGGGGGGGGGGGGGGGGGGGGGGGGGGGGGGGGGGGGGGGGTGGGTGGTGGGGATGATAGCTGAAACTGGCAAGGAACAAAATAGAATATTGATCTGCTGACAGAGAGGATTCCCACAGCTCCGCTCCATGTAGTGGCCTCTTTCGTGGAGAGCAAGATCAAAGTGGCCTGGGACCCCCCCAGCAGAAACGCCCACCGTGTCACCAGCTACGACATCTACTACAACTTTTCTGGAAACCCAGCGTACCAGACTGAAACTGTCGTAAGTCAGTCTTTTGGGGTATTTCGTGTAGTTGCTTGCGACACTGTGTGTGTGTGTGTGTGTGTGTGTGTGTGTGTGTGTGTGTGTGTGTGCATGCACGCGAGCACGCGTGCATGGTTCAGAATTCTCTTAAAAAGTTATGTGAAGGGCGGTTGAGGTGGTTTCAGTTTCAGTTTCATCAAGGAGGCGTCACTGCGTGTGGACCAGTCCATATATGCTACACCGCATCCGCAAAGTTTTGAGACCGCACTGCGCATGATTTGATGCTGATGGATAAATGAATTAATAGATAAGATGAAAGAATTTAAGAAGAGGGTCTCGTGGCTATGATTTGGTAGATGTCTGACCTATGCACTAGCCCAGTGCGCTGTCAGACCTTGAGAGGTTGAGGTGGATGGTGTCCATGTTACCTGTTGGGTTGTTATCGTTTTGTCCATCCATTAATGAACCCCTCGGCTACTACATCTCACTGAATGCAGGTTGGTGTACACAGATTGGACAGAGAATAACTTTATTCTTTAAAGATGTCATTACTTTCCCTGAATGAACATGCCTTATCCCATATACACAGTGTGGAACCTAGTCTCTGATTTGTCTTCCAACACAAGGATGCTTCAGTCCCAGCATGGGCAAGGAGTATACTTGTCAGTAGCTGTTAAGGGGGGTTAATCATTATTTCTTGCAAAAAGCTGTACAGATTTTGATATGTCTCCATCTGTTGGACATATCTGTAGGGGGCTGAAATAGCTCGGTTGGTAGAGCACCAGACTCATAATCTTGGTGATCCTGGGGTTGTGGGTTCGAATCTCCGCCGGGCCATTTCACCCACAACTCCGCTGGGCCGTTTCGGTACAGGGGGAGTTAACATTGGTTCAACTCCATTTCCTAAATAGTCCTTTGAATGAGACTATAAACCAAGGTTCGTGTGTGAATGCACGCATAACATCTTGCACACACATAAAATCCCATCGTCAACATTTATGAAGAGAAGGCCAGTGTGGCCATTGGTAGGGGATGACATGTTACACACAGCATGCACTCTGCATGAAAAATCAAAAGAATGAAAGAGCTGTTAAATTGAATGAATGATACTGACTGAATGACAAGTGGAATGACTGAATGAAGTGCCAGCAGGCAGCTCTTCAGTCGGCTCTACCGAGGTAGGCAGCCCGTTGTGTAAACGAGAATGTGGATTGTAAAGTGTAAGAACTAGGTCTCTGGCCGGGGATAGACGCTATATAAGTACTCTTAAGAATAATGATAATATTATTTATTGTTTTATCATGGGAGCAAGAGTTACCCTTCTTGTTTTTTTAAGTAGCATTCGCTTGAAGTTATGGGCATACAATTGTCTTACCCAGAGAGCGAGAGTTACCATGCTTGTTTGTTTTTACTGTTTACTGTTCCCCACCTCATTAAAGATTTTCTTTAGTTAGAAAGCCTTTGATTGGAATTTTTCACTGCATGTTGTGTTGTTTTTCAGACGCAGTTTGTGGGCTTCAAGCATGTGCTGCAAAATGTGGACCCTGATCATGTCTACCACATTTGGATGAAGGCCGAACGTTATAAATTTGGGATAAGTCGGAGTTCAAATGTCGTCGTCGTTTTTTCCCATGGTGAGCTGCTTTGTCTGTGCGTGGCTTTATGTTGTTTATGAAAGAGGTGTGTGTGTGTGTGTGTGTGTGTGTGTGTGTGTGTGTGTGTGTGTGTGGTGCATGTGTGTGTGTGTGTGTGTGTCAGTAGAAAAAAGTTGAAGCAGCCGCCACGACCAGTATGCTAAGGACACAACCAGCAGTACCTCTGATAGCAATGTAGACCTGATACCAGCAGTTTTGGTTCTGCCAGGAGCAGTAAAGGACTGGAATGAGTTGCAGCAGGAACTTTTTCAGATCCATATTAACAACGTCTCTCTCGGCAAGGGCCCCCAAGACCCAGAAACTTCTTTTTGT
This sequence comes from Conus betulinus, assembly GCA_016801955.1. NCBI lineage: Eukaryota > Metazoa > Mollusca > Gastropoda > Neogastropoda > Conidae > Conus > Conus betulinus. The sequence continues at coordinate 53,909 of JADBJO010006304.1, read as the reverse complement.
TTTTGCAGACTCTTTTACAGTTGCCATAATCAGCATGATGATAGCAGTCACTGTAGAGGAAGAATGGTGTGTGTGTGTGTGTATGTGTGTGTGTGTGTGTGTGTTTGTGTGTGTGTTTTTGAGAGAGAGAGAGATTGTGTGTGTGTGTGTTTTGTGTGAGAGAGAGAGAGAGGAGGAGGGGAGGGTGTGTGGACTGATCTCATAGTTCTTTGTTATGCATCTTTGTGAAGTGTATGACTTGAGCTCAGGTGTGTGTGTGCGTGTGTATATCGATGAGGTGACTGCCCTGGTACGGCTCCCATAGGTAGACATAATGAATTGAGTGCGTGCTTTATCATGTCTGTGTGCATGTGACTGAATTGATGTGTAACCTTTTGTCTTTTCCTGCACAGCTGGGCTGCCAATGCCACCAACAGGGTTAAAGGTCTTATCCACGAAAGGCACAACTGTTGTTATCGACTGGGTTCCACCTGAGTTCAGTCCAGTCTCTCCAGATGGCTACGCTGTGTACTACAAGCCCCGCAATGCAATGAAGGAAGTGAAGGTAAGAGAAGGTTCCTGTGTGTACTACAAGCCCTGCAATGCAATGAAGGAGATGAAGGTAAGAGAAGGTTCCTGTGTGTACTAAGCCCCCCGCAATGCAATGAAGGAGATGAAGGTAAGAGAAGGTTCTTGCTGTGTACTACAAGCCCGCAATGCAATGAAGGAGATGAAGGTAAGAGAAGGTTCCTGTGTGTACTACAAGCCCCCGCAATGCAATGAAGGAGAGAGAGGAAGGTAAGAGAAGGTTCCTGATGTGTACCACAAGCCCCGCAATGCAATGAAGGAGATGAAGGTAAGAGAAGGTTCCTGTGTGTACCACAAGCCCCGCAATGCAATGAAGGAGATGAAGGTAAGAGAAGGTTCCTGTGTGTACTACAAGCCCCGCAATGCAATGAAGGAGATGAAGGTAAGAGAAGGTTCCTGTGTGTACTACAAGCCCCGCAATGCAATGAAGGAGAGGAAGGTAAGAGAAGGTGCCTGTGTGTACTACAAGCCCCGCAATGCAATGAAGGAGATGAAGGTAAGAGAAGGTTCCTGTGTGTACTACAAGCCCCGCAATGCAATGAAGGTAAGAGAAGGTTCCTGCTGTATACTACAAGCCCTTCAATGAAGGTAAGAGAAGGTGCCTGTGTGTACCGCAATGAAGGAGATGAAGGTAAGAGAAGGTTCCTGTGTGTACTACAAGCCCCGCAATGCAATGAAGGTAAGAGAAGGTTCCTGCTGTATACTACAAGCCCTTCAATGAAGGGTAAGAGAAGGTTCCTGTGTGTACTACAAGCCCCGCAATGCAATGAAGGAGAGGAAGGTAAGAGAAGGTGCCTGTGTGTACTACAAGCCCCGCAATGCAATGAAGAGATGAAGGCAAGAGAAGGTTCCTGTGTGTACTACAAGCCCCGCAATGCAATGAAGGAATGAAGGTAAGAGAAGGTTCCTGCTGTATACTACAAGCCCTTCAATGAAGGTAAGAGAAGGTGCCTGTGTGTACCACAAGCCCCGCAATGCAATGAAGGAGATGAAGGTAAGAGAAGGTTCCTGCTGTGTGTGTACACAGCAGTGCAATGCAATGCAATGCAATGAAGGAGATGAAGGTAAGAGAAGGTTCCTGTGTGTACTACAAGCCCCGCAATGCAATGAAGGAGAGGAAGGTAAGAGAAGGTGCCTGTGTGTACTACAAGCCCCACAATGCAATGAAGGTAAGAGAAGGTTCCTGCTGTGTACTACAAGCCCCGCAATGCAATGAAGGAGATGAAGGTAAGAGAAGGTTCCTGCTGTGTACTACAAGCCCTGCAATGCAATGAAGGAGAGGAAGGTAAGAGAAGGTTCCTGTGTGTACTACAAGCCCCGCAGTGCAATGAAGGTAAGAGAAGGTGCCTTTGTGTACCACAAGCCCCGCAATGCAATGAAGGAGATGAAGGTAAGAGAAGGTTCCTGCTGTGTACCACAAGTCCCGCAATGCAGTGAAGGAGATGAAGGTAAGAGAAGGTTCCTGCTGTGTACTACAAGCCCCGCAATGCAATGAAGGAGATGAAGGTAAGAGAAGGTTTCCTGTGTGTACTAAAAAGCCCCGCAATGCAATGAAGGAGATGAAGGTAAGAGAAGGTGCCTGTGTGTACCACAAGCCCCGCAATGCAATGAAGGTAAGAGAAGAGAAGGTTCCTGTGCGTACTAAAAGCCCCGCAATGTAATGAAGGAGATGAAGGTAAGAGAAGGTTCCTGCTGTGTACCACAAACCCCCACAATGCAATGAAGGAGAGGAAGGTAAGAGAAGGTTCCTGCTGTGTGCCACAAGCCCTGCAATGCAATGAAATGAAGGTAAGAGAAGGTTTCCTGCTGTGTACTACAAGCCCCGCAATGAAATGCAATGAAAGGAGATGAAGGTAAGAGAAGGTGCTGTGCTGTGTACTACAAGCCCTGCAATGCAATGAAGGAAGGAGATGAAAGTAAGAGAAGGTTCCTGCTGTGTGCCACAAGCCCCGCAATGCAATGAAGGAGAGGAAGGTAAGAGAAGGTCCTGCTGTGTACTACAAGCCCCGCAATGCAGTGAAGGAGAGGAAGGTAAGAGAAGGTGCCTGCTGTGTACCACAAACCCTGCAATGCAATGAAGGAATGAATGAAGGAGGTTCCTGCTGTGTGAAGGTAAGAGAAGGTTCTTGTGTGTACTACAAGCCCCGCAATGCAATGAAGGAGATGAAGGTATGAGAAGGTGCCTGTGTGTACCACAAGCCCCGCAATGCAATGAAGGAAGTGAAGGTAAGAGAAGGTTCCTGCTGTGTACTACAAGCCCTGCAATGCAATGAAGGAGATGAAGGTAAGAGAAGGTGCCTGCTGTGTACCACAAGCCCCGCAATGCAATGAAGGAGATGAAGGTACGAGAAGGTGCCTGTGTGTACTACAAGCCCCGCAATGCAATCAAGGAGATGAAGGTAAGAGAAGGTTCCTGCTGTGTACTACAAGCCCTGCAATGCAATGAAGGAGATGAAGGTAAGAGAAGGTTCCTGTGTGTACTACAAGCCCCGCAATGCAATGAAGGTAAGAGAAGGTTCCTGCTGTATACTACAAGCCCTTCAATGAAGGTAAGAGAAGGTGCCTGTGTGTACCGCAATGAAGGAGATGAAGGTAAGAGAAGGTTCCTGTGTGTACTACAAGCCCCGCAATGCAATGAAGGTAAGAGAAGGTTCCTGCTGTATACTACAAGCCCTTCAATGAAGGTAAGAGAAGGTTCCTGTGTACTACAAGCCCCGCAATGCAATGAAGGAGAGGAAGGTAAGAGAAGGTGCCTGTGTGTACTACAAGCCCCGCAATGCAATGAAGGAGATGAGGGCAAGAGAAGGTTCCTGTGTGTACTACAAGCCCCGCAATGCAATGAAGGTAAGAGAAGGTTCCTGCTGTGTATACTACAAGCCCTTCAATGAAGGTAAGAGAAGGTGCCTGTGTGTACCACAAGCCCCGCAATGCAATGAAGGAGATGAAGGTAAGAGAAGGTTCCTGCTGTGTGGTACACAGCAGTGCAATGCAATGCAATGCAATGAAGGAGATGAAGGTAAGAGAAGGTCCCTGTGTGTACTACAAGCCCCGCAATGCAATGAAGGAGAGGAAGGTAAGAGAAGGTGCCTGTGTGTACTACAAGCCCCACAATGCAATGAAGGTAAGAGAAGGTTCTGCTGTGTACTACAAGCCCCGCAATGCAATGAAGGAGATGAAGGTAAGAGAAGGTTCCTGCTGTGTACTACAAGCCCTGCAATGCAATGAAGGAGAGGAAGGTAAGAGAAGGTTCCTGTGTGTACTACAAGCCCCGCAGTGCAATGAAGGTAAGAGAAGGTGCCTGTGTGTACCACAAGCCCCGCAATGCAATGAAGGAGATGAAGGTAAGAGAAGGTTCCTGCTGTGTACCACAAGTCCCGCAATGCAGTGAAGGAGATGAAGGTAAGAGAAGGTTCCTGCTGTGTACTACAAGCCCCGCAATGCAATGAAGGAGAGGAAGGTAAGAGAAGGTTCCTGCTGTGTACTACAAGCCCCGCAATGCAATGAAGGAGAGGAAGGTAAGAGAAGGTGCCTGCTGTGTACCACAAACCCTGCAATGCAATGAAGGAGATGAAGGTAAGAGAAGGTTCTTGTGTGTACTACAAGCCCCGCAATGCAATGAAGGAGATGAAGGTACGAGAAGGTGCCTGTGTGTACCACAAGCCCCGCAATGCAATGAAGGAAGTGAAGGTAAGAGAAGGTTCCTGCTGTGTACTACAAGCCCTGCAATGCAATGAAGGAGATGAAGGTAAGAGAAGGTGCCTGCTGTGTACCACAAGCCCCGCAATGCAATGAAGGAGATGAAGGTACGAGAAGGTGCCTGTGTGTACTACAAGCCCCGCAATGCAATCAAGGAGATGAAGGTAAGAGAAGGTGCCTGTGTGTACTACAAGCCCCGCAATGCAATGAAGGAGATGAAGGTAAGAGAAGGTTCCTGTGTGTACTACAAGCCCCGCAATGCAATGAAGGAGAGGAAGGTAAGAGAAGGTTCCTGCTGTGTGCCACAAGCCCTGCAATGCAATGAAGGAGAGGAAGGTAAGAGAAGGTGCTTGCTGTGTACTACAAGCCCCGCAATGCAATGAAGGAGATGAAGGTAAGAGAAGGGTTCCTGTGTGTACTACAAGCCCCGCAATGCAATGAAGGAGAGGTAAGGTAAGAGAAGGTGCCTGCTGTGTACCACAAGCCCTGCAATGCAATGAAGGAGATGAAGGTAAGAGAAGGTTCCTGTGTGTACTACAAGCCCCGCAATGCAATGAAGGAGAGGAAGGTAAGAGAAGGTGCCTGCTGTGTACCACAAGCCCCGCAATGCAATGAAGGAGATGAAGGTGAGAGAAGGTTCCTGTGTGTACTACAAGCCCCGCAATGCAATGAAGGAGATGAAGGTAAGAGAAGGTTCCTGCTGTGTACCACAAGCCCTGCAATGCAATGAAGGAGAGGAAGGTAAGAGAAGGTTCCTGCTGTGTACCACAAGCCCTGTAATGCAATGAAGGAGATGAAGGTAAGAGAAGGTTCCTGCTGTGTGGTGGTCTGTCGTTCTGATTTAGTTGTTTGTGTGTTTTATTTTGCCCCTGCTGTTGCAGATGGGAAAAAAAAGAATTACATTTGATATTTCATTTCTAGTTCTTGACTGAAAAGTAGAGGTAAAGGTAACACAATTTGTGTGTATTTCCTGTCAATGTTAGGTCAGTAAACACATATGTCCTGGTCACAGGATGAATGCAGTAAAAGTGAAAAATTTGTTCATTTTTAGTATAAGCAGGTGTTGTTCAATGTGTGCCTGTATGCATATGAGATGAAAATTTTGTAAAAGATATGTACCTGAAAAGTATTTCCATGTTAAAAAAAAAAAAATGTTTTTTTGTATCTCTGGGATACTTATTGAAGGGGGAAAGGTTCAGTTAAAATTAGCGTAGTTTATTAGGTTTTGGTATGATTTCAGTTGTTTGTTATTTATAATTTGCAAAATTTTCTTTGTATATTTTTTTTTAGTTTGGGTGTGTTGTATGTTTTTTTTTGTTTTTTGCTCATGCTCCAATAATAGTTTAGAAATATTTGAACTTAAAATTGTGTGTGTGTGTGTGTGTGTGTGTGTGTGTGTGTGTGTGTGTGTGTGTGTGTGTGTGTGTGTGTATGTGAGTGTGTATGTGTATGTGTATGTGTGTGTGTGTGTGTGTGTGTGTGTGTGTGGTTGCCTACATGTGTGTGTGTTTAGACATTGAGAGAAAAGAGCGAAATCGTGCTGAAGGATCTGAAGGAGAGAACACAGAGTATGAGGTGCAAGTAGCGAGTCGAAGCTTGAAAGGTGAAGGCCCTAGATCAGCATCTCTCTTTTTCCCGCACAGGGCAAGAAGGTATGCTCTATTTGCATGCATGTATGCATGTGTTGGTATTTTGACTTGTGTGTGAGTACATGCCTGTACATGTGTACATCCTTGCATTGTTGCTCAGTGAAGCTTGAGGTTTGGTTATGAAAGCAAGATTTCATACATTAAGTTCCACAGAGACTTCGACAGAATCAGCCATGATGACTGAACATGGTATATAGCTGTCAACACATCCAATTTTTTTTTCCCCGGGAATCACTGTATTTTATCAATCTTCAGGAAATCCTGCAATTTTCTTTTCTACAGGAAGAATTTGAAAAATTGATGATTTTATCAGAGTGGAGCTTGTAGTCTGTCAGTACATGCCCTAAGTGAGAGTTTCAGTCATTTCATGCACCACTGAGAAGATGTTACTATTTATGGTGCATGGGGAGGAAAATAATGATTTCCAAATAGGAAAGATTTCTGCTTTGCCCTGTGGCCCTTTACGACAACATTTATCTTTTTGTATGGAGGATTAGGTGGATCTAAAGCAGAAAGCGGACTTGGAGACTAGAATGTTTTATCATCATCTTTGTTTTTTCATCTCGGTGTATGTCATTTAATGTGTATTATATTTATATTAGGCTATATGATTAGATGAGTTCTGTAAACTTCTTCAGGATTGGTTTTCGACAAGACCACAGTTTATTAGTTGGGTGGGATAGGGTATGTCAAATAGTTTCAGGAAAAGATAAAGCAACAAGACTTCTCATACAATCCTCATTGTCTGAATTTGGGACTCTAGATGGTTAGCAGCTAGGATGTAAAGCTGAATGAGATGTGAGAGTAATGTGAATCAGAATGAGACACTTGGGACAGAATGAGACATGCTGGAATCATGTGAATCAGAATGAGACACTTGGGACAGAATGAGACATGCTGGAATCATGTGAATCAGAATGAGACACTTGGGACAGAATGAGACATGCTGGAATCATGTGAATCAGAATGAGACACTTGGGACAGAATGAGACATGCTGGAATTATGTGAATCAGAATGAGACATTTGGTACGGAATTGGACATGCTGGAATCATGTGAATCAGAATGAGACACTTGGGACAGAATGAGACATACTGGAATCATGTGAATCAGAATGAGACACTTGGGACAGAATGAGACATGCTGGAATCATGTGAATCAGAGCGAGACATTTTTGGACAGAATGAGACATGCTGGAATCATGTGAATCACAATGAGACACTTGGGACAGAATGAGACATGCTGGAATCATGTGAATCACAATGAGACACTTAGGACAGAATGAGACATGCTGGAATCATGTGAATCAGAGCGAGACATTTTGGACAGAATGAGACATGCTGGAATCATGTGAATCAGAGCGAGACACTTGGGACAGAATGAGACATGCTGGAATCATGTGAATCAGAGCGAGACATTTTGGACAGAATGAGACATGCTGGAATCATGTGAATCAGAGCGAGACATTTAGGACAGAATGAGACATGCTGGAGTCATGTGAATGGGAGGGGGACATGTTGGAGTGATGTGAATTACAATGAGATGTAGAGTCATGTGAATCAGAGTGAGACATTTGGGACAGAATGAGACACGCTGGAGTCATGCGAATTGGAAGGAGACATGTGGGAAAGATGTGTGTGTGTGAAACAGTGAAACATTTGGGACAGAATGAGACGTGCTGGAGTCATGTGAATTGGAAGTAGACATGTGGGAAAGATGTGTGTGTGAAACAGTGAAACATTTGGGACAGAATGAGACATGCTGGAGTCATGTGAATTGGAAGGAGACATGTGGGAGTGATCTTAATTAGAATGAGATGTGGGAGTCATGTGAATCAGAGTGAGACATTTGGGACAGAATGAGACATGCTGTAGTCATGTGAATTGGAAGGAGACATGTGGGAGTGATGTGAATTAGAATGAGATGGAGTCATGTGAAACAGTGAAACATTTGGGACTTAATGAGACGTGCTGGAGTCATGTGAATTGGAAAGGGACATGTGGGACAGATGTGAATTATAATGAGACGTGGGAGTCATGTGAAACAGAATGAGACATGTAGGAGTAATGTAAATCAGAGAGAGGCAGGTGAGTGTCAGAGTGAAACATGTGGCAGTTTTGTGATTCAGATGTGGGAATGGTGTGAATCAGAATTAGAGGTTTGGAATTGATGTGAATCAGAGTGAGACTGTGTGAGGGGGGGGGGGGGGGGGGGGGGTCATGTAAATCAGACATGTTGGAGTCACGTGAGTCAGAATGAGACCGGTGGGAGTGATGTAAATCACATTGAGACATGTGAGAGTCATGTGACTCAGAATGAGACGTGTGGGAGCGATGTGAATTGGAGTGAGACATTTGGGAGTGATTTTAACCAACACGAGATGTAAGAATGACGTGAATTTGAATGAGACAGGTGGGAATGACGTAAGTCAAAAATGTGAATCAGAATGAAACATGGGAGGGGTATGAATCAGAATGAGATGGGTAAAAAGTAATGTGAATCAGAATGAGACATGCAGAAGTGATATGAATGAAACAGATGGGAATGACATGGATCAGAATGACGCCTGGGAGTGACATTGATCAGAATGACACCTGGGAGTGATGTTGATCAGAATGACACCTGGGAGTGACGTTGATCAGAATGACACCTGGGAGTGATGTTGATCAGAATGACACCTGGGAGTGACGTTGATCAGAATGACACCTGGGAGTGACGTTGATCAGAATGACACGTGGGAGTGATGTTGATCAGAATGACACGTGGGAGTGATGGTGATCAGAATGATACCTGGGCGTGATATGAATCAGAGTAAGATGTGTGGGATTGATGCCTCAGCAGATGCAGTGCTGTAGCAAAACAAAAGCAAGTGCCATAAATGATTTCTGTCATGACCCACTGCTGTGCCGAGGAAGTTCTGTCTTCTTTAGTGAATTCTGGGCTAATGATTTCCCCCTTTACTGTGACCTTCTCTGGCTCTGTGGTTTTTATCTCCCTTCACCATTATGCTTTAACTGCCTTTGTGACCCATTTGTTGGCTTTGTTCCAAAAGTCTACATTTTGTTTCTCTTGTGTCAATTTACAACTACATCATCTTTTCTGGTATGATCTGGTGACTCTGAAGTGAAACTATACAGAAGAGTTGTCTCGCCATCTATTCTGCCGTCTGCTTCTCATGCTTACCTGTCCACACAAGTCCCTTATTCCTACTGTGTGTGAACAGTGCCCTAACCAATACCGATATTCATCTAAATTTTGAGAGATAGAAGGGAGACAAATCCATTGTACAGAATTGTCTCAGTGGAGTTACCTGATGCCAGGCTTATCAAGTCCTAATGGAGGGTTTCTACCGCATCTTGTTCTAGTCAATTTTTTTTTTTTTTTGGGGGGGGGGGGGTGGGGAGGGTTTACATCATACACTGTACAGTATCACACTTGTAGCAAGTAGTGTCAAATCTGCTGAACTATTTGGCCGAGGCTTTATGACATAGGTAGTGCTAAGATGCCCCTCAGAGTGTCTTGAACTTTCGGTTTACTGTGAGCAGCTGCATCTCTTCACTTTCATTCATTGCCCAAATGCTTAACAAAGTACTCCTGTCAGTTTGTTGTTGTTGTTGTTTTCTTTTTGTTTTATATGCATGTTACTCTCTTTTTATCTTCAGGTTTAAGATCAAAAGAAATGCTTAGTTGTGCATTCTCTTTCCCGAGGACGTTGCCCAAATGGGGGCCGAGTAGGTCGGACCCCGAACGTCCTGAACCCCTAGGGGAACCTGCGACGGCGAGCGGGGTTGGTCGGCCGTCTTGTGTATGTTCACAACCGGTGGATGCACTCGGTGTTCCCATACGCCCAGAGTTATGGACATGTGCATGGTCGTGCCAAGACGTGGCCATAAAACTGCGTCCGGAGATAACTGGACGCTCCTCGTGCAGGGGTGTTGGCTGCACCTGTGCACGGTGGGGGAGAGCGTCGTGAGACGGCGAGTCCGGATGGGGGGAAGAAGTGGACCCGCGCGTCCCATAAGTGCGAGTGACGGGTGGGGGTTCCAGCCCAAGGCCGTCACCCGTGCCTGTCCGCGGCCCGGCAAAGGTCCCCGGGGGCCGGGGGTCGCGTGACTCGGCATAGTAAGTGGATGTCTGACTATGCGCAGGAAAGCTAGAAGGCAGGGTGGCTGGGGGAGAAGCGGAATCCCGCTCGGATTTCTTGGCTAGACGGGGTCCCTTAAGGGGGGCCTTGCCCTTAGATTTCCTGGGCAGGTTGAACGAAAGGCACTTAGAAATCGCAGCCGGTTGCCTTCTAGCTTTCGAACGCAACGGTCGTGCGTCCGTCGGTCGGGTAGAGGAGGGAGACTCCCGCGTCCCCTCCGCGGGAGGGACGTCTCCGTCTACCGCGGCCGGCCGTTCTCTCCCAAGGAGAGGACGGTTCGCTCGGGGTTGGAACCAACTCGTGGGTCCTCCGGGAATGTGAGCGAACTCTGAACGTCAGAGTTATTGCTCGACCCAGCCGAGTCCTTCACCATATTGGGCGATGGCGCCGAGCGAAACCGGAGCACACGATCGTAAACGGGAGACACGACGGTCGATCGAGGAGGATAACCAAGTCGACCGATCGATCGTGTGCGCACACAATAAAATAAAAATGTAAACAACGCACACAATGGAATATACAGGTAAACAAGTCCGTACAGGGACACAAAGCGCAGCAGAAATGAGCGAAACAGTGCGTGAGAAGCGACCGTGGCGTGGGCCCAAAGTGCTGAGTAACGCCACGTGTAAATACAATGACGCCGCCGGTCGATCGCGATCGTTAAGGACACGAAGGCGAGCGAAATAGTGACAACTGAAAGAAAGGGGTGCAAACCAATTGAGGAAGCAAATTCAGGGCGAAAAACCACGTAAAATACCGAGGGTTAGAAGTGGGGTGCACAAGAGAGGGAGACCGGCGCAAAACAAGATGGCGACGAGACCGGCTCACGATCGTCGCGCGGGAGGTTGTGAAAACCGGAGCACACGATCGTAACACGACGGTCGATCGAGGAGGGTATACAGGTCGATCGACCGTGCGCACACAATAGCAATATAACACAATGGAAATATAAAAGTAAACAAGCTCGCACAGTGACAGAAACGCAGTAGCGATGAACGAAACCGTGCGTGGGCAACGACAGTGGCGTGAACCAAAAGTGCTGAGTAACGCCACGTGTAACAGCAATGCCGAAGGCGATGCGATCGCCACGCACACGACGCCGATCGAAAATGTGGCAATGAATGGGAGGGGTGTAAACAAATGTAGGAAGCAATTCCGAACGACAAACCACGTGTAATTGCGTGGGCTAGAAAGCTGGTGCGACAAGGAATGGAGACTGGCGCAAAACAAGATGGCGACGAAACCGACCCGCGATCGTCGCAGATGAGATAGTGGAATCGTGATACAAGTAACGGCGAGATTAGAAATCGGAATTTTGGGGCAAAAGACCGTAAAGGCGAGTGAGAATGCAAGGCCGATGGACAAAGGGAGGCCGAGAAAACGCGAGGGACGTGGCGATGGAAAATGCCGATCACCTCGAACCGGTTACGCAAATAGACAAGAACCGGGAGCACCACGATCGCGAGAAAATTTCAGCGAATAAGGTTAGAATGCTAGCCCATCCGATAACCTCACACGTCAAGATATAAGCGGAAGCCACAGATAAATGAGTACAGAGTGCAAACACAGCAATCTTTACACAAAGGCAAAGTATAGGCGAGACAGAGCACAAAACTCCCCATTCTCTTTCCTGAGGCTCAGCTTAACCCTTTTAGAGCAGTAGTCTTGGTGTTTGGTGATTCTAACCCCCAGTTTGACTTGACAGCCTTATTCTCACCACTGTCCTTTTTGTTCCTCCTCAATTATGTGCTCCTGTAATCTTGATCATCATGCCTTGTTTACCTGAGGATGATGTCATGGGGAAAGTGACTAGTGACGACTCACCTGGCAAGTTGGATCCTCCCCTTTTGGAGACTCTCAGTGGGCATCTCTGCAGTGCATAACCTGTGTATTCTCTGTTGTGTCTTGAACTGTGATTTGTATTCAAGTGTTGCCATAGCAGTGGATCAGATTAATGGGCACTCTGTCCAGTGTGAATGGCGTTATGTGAGCTGGTGTCCAGTACTCTAGTTAGAAAAAATGTGCATGTTGTGTTTTAAGATATTCATCTGTAGATAGAGACAGTTCACATTCAGCTAATGTTATCCACTTGTTTAAAAGAATGAAAGTAAGTTATGTTGCCATAGCAGCATTGTACTTCAGTGCAGACCAGGACATTACGCAACAGATTGCTTGCGTGTTATTGCTGTTGCATTGCATGAGCACTTTTGTTTCAAACCACTGGTTTTTGTTTGTTTGTTTTTGTGAAATGTGATTGCTGTGAACAAATTCTCTTTTTTTTTTTTTGCAGGCAGTTTTTGTGATGATGTCTATGATCTGACACGTTATTCAGACTGTGTTGTCATCTCTTGTCCTGTTTCTTAGGTTTCGCTGATCTGACACGTTATCAGACTGTGTTGTCATTTCTTGTCCTGTTTCTTACATTTCACTGCCCGGGAATACAACTGCCGTAACTCAAATTTTTTGTGTTTTTGAAATTATTGGTATGCGATAAGAGCTTGCCAAAGGGGTATAACGTAGCCAGTCCCAATCATATTATCTTAAAAATAAACATGCTGTAACCAAATGCTTGTACCGTATCTCAGCTTGCAATATATCTTGTGGGGATAATAATTTTTTTCCCCGTTTTCTGTCAAATTTGATTTTCAGACTTACGGCAGTTGCATTTCTGGGCGGCGATTTATTTTTCAAAGTTACTTTGGGTTATTATTTTGAAACTCATGTCAGCATTTTTTTTTCTTAACAGGTGAACCTGGGCGTGAAACTGGGCCGGAAAAGCAAAGTGAGTACAGTGTTTACCGATACTTCTTTTGCGGTTGTTTTAGTGCTGACATGTAATGAGTACCCACGCTGTGTTGATAGTGAAGAGCGGCTCACATGTCGCCCTTCGCTTCAGTCTGTGGTGTGAATTCTGTGTTAAGTTACCAGTGTGTTGTTATTTAGTTTGGTTTCTGTGCCCTGACTGATTACCAGGCTGATTGAAACTTAGAATGTGTGTGTATGTGTGTGTGTGTGTGTGTGTGTGTGTGTGTGTGTGTGTGTGTGTGTGTGTGTATGTGTGTGTGCATCTGTGTGTGTGTATGTGTGTGAGTGTGTGTGTGTGTGTGTGAGAGAGAGAGAGTGTGTGTGTGTGCTTGTGTGCATATGCACTCTGTGTGTGTGTGTGTGTGTGTGTGTGTGTGTGTGTGTGTGTGTGTGTGTGTGTGTGTGTGCTTGCATGCTTGTGTTTGTGTGCATATGTGTGTTTGCTTGCATGCTTTTGTGTGTGTGTGTGTGTGTGTGTGTGTGCGCGCGCGCGCATGTGTGTGTGTGTGTGTGTTTGCATTCTCTGTTTGCCTGCGTGCTGTGTATGATGGGGTGACATGGGTGAGATGAAGGTAGGGGTACAGGATGTTTGTGTATATCATGTGTATGCTTCGTGCATACTCTTATGGGGGGAGGGGGGGAGGAGAGAGAGAAGGGGGGGGGGGGGGGGATACAGCATGTGTAGGTGTACCAATAGCATGTGCCATGCATAGTTTCTTTGTGTGTGTGTGTATTGAGTGTGTGATGTGATTTTATGTGTGTTACCCAGGGTACTCTATGTGATGGTTTGTACTGACAGGTGGCAGGTTGTCAGGTGGCCAGATTGCAGGCGTTGTGATAGCCACAGTGGTGGTCATCGTCATCAGCTTACTGCTTGCTGCCCTGCTTTACAGGTCAGTGTTCGTATGCAAGCACATGCATTTGTGTATGTGTGTCAGTATGTGTGTGTGTGTGTGTATGTATGTGTGCACATGCATTTGTGTGTGTGTGTGTCAGTATGTGTGTGTGTATGTATGTGCGCACATGCATTTGTGTCTCTGTATGGATATGTGTGTGTGTGTGCGCGCGCGCACATGCATTTGTGTATGTGTGTAATATGTATGTGTGTGTGTGTGTGTGCGTATGCAATAGTGTATGTGTGTGGGAGTGTGTGTGTGTGCATATGTGTGTGGGTATGTACGTGTGTGTGTGTGTGTATGTGCACATGCATGTGTGTATGTGTGTGGGTATATATGTGTTTGTGTATGTGTGCACTTGCATTTGTGTATGTGTGTGGGTATGTATATATGTGCGTTTGTGTGTGTGCACATGCATATGTGTGTCTGTGTCTGTGTTTGTGACAGGGTGCGTACTCATGACACTGAAGTTATTGCATACTGCCAAAATCTGTCGTGTTGAATATTTTATAAACTGCAGCAAGGCATTCGTTGCATGTTTCAATGATTGCACTGAAGGTTGTGTGCACAGATGGTGCTGCCATTTCTAATAATTTGCTGGTCTGTGCAGGAGCCGTGTGACAAAGAAGAAGGTGACAGAGTCAGTGTCGTTTGATAACCCCTCGTATGGCAATCAACAGGTCCATGTGAGTGTCTGTGTGTATTTTTTGTTGTCATATTATGGCAATCAGCAGGTCCATGTGAGTGTCTGTGTGTATTTTTTGTTGTCATATTATGGCAATCAGCAGGTCCATGTGAGTGTCTGTGTGTATTTTTGTGTCATATTATGGCAATCAGCAGGTCCATGTGAGTGTCTGTGTGTATTTGTTGTGTCATATTATGGCAATCAGCAGGTCCATGTGAGCGAGTGTGTGTATTTGTTGTGTCATATTATGGCAGTCAGCAGGTCCATGTGAGTGTCTGTGTGTATTTGTTGTGTCATATTATGGCAGTCAGCATGTCCATGTGAGTGTCTATGTGTATTTGTTGTTGTGTCATATTATGGCAATCAGCATGTCCATGTGAGTGTCTGTGTATTTGTTGTGTCACATTATGGCAATCAGCATGTCCCCATGTGAGTGTCTGTGTGTATTTGTTGTGTCATGTTACGGCATCAGCAGGCAAAGTGTCTGTGTCTGTGTGAAACATTGAGGCTGGTCTGTGTGAAATTGAGGCTTTTCTGCGGTAGAAGTATGCATTGTCATGATTCATTGTCACCTTTCTATTTTGGTGTACCTATGAAGTGAACGTTTGTACAGATTTTTTTTGCTGGAGACACACAGGTTATTACCTCATGTGGGTGTGTGAGTGTGTATGTAGGGTTCCGCTGGTAAGCCAGGGCACTGTCCGTATGAATTGTACAAAGTCTCTTTCATACAGAGGCACTGGAAGTTGGAGTGAGTCTGTTTGCGAGGCAGCCAGAATTGCGTCTCTGAGAGTGTTTGAGATGGCAGATACTTTCACATTATCGAGAGTAAGAATTCTGATCATTTCATCCACTAAACAGAGGATTTTTTTTTTTTTTTTATATCTAACAACTGATAATGCATGTAAAGAAACATAGCCTATGCGGAAGCTGTAAATGCTTCTTTTCTGACCTAAATTTGGCACAAACTGGGTCAGGAAGTCTAAATCTGGGGCCCTTGGTGTCCTCTACATCCCTGTTTAATTTGTAGTCCCTCTAGATAACACATCTGTATTTGTTTATGAAGAGTAGTGCCACACATCTCATTTCATTTGTGTCAAAGGTCATGGATTCGTCTCTGATCTCATTTAGTGTTAAAGATTAGTGATGTAGGTGTGACAATGAAAAAAAAATTGAAAAAGAAACTAAGATATTTAAACTTCATTTTTGTTTTTCGTTTCTTTCTCTTTTTATATACATATATATATATATATATATATATATATATATATATATATATATATATATATATATATATATATATATATTATTATTATTAGATTATATGTATATATATATATATATATTACTATTATCATTATTATTATAATTATTAAAAAATGTTTTAATCAATGCAGTATGCAGAATTTTGTACTTTTTTTTTTAAGGTGAGAAATAGATAAAATCACAATTCACCCCTTGGACTCTCCAAACTTGGGCATGCATAGACAAAATATGTGCAAAAGTGCAGAGAACACGAGAATGATTCCTTTTTTGCTGTCATCTCGTATGTTTGGTGACTAGGTGAGCAAAAGAATGAACCCACTCCTCTTTCACCGATCGCCAGAAACTTTGCCGTGTCCTAGATTGCACCCATGCCTCCTACAAATCTTGTTTTCTCTTTTTCTTTTTGATTCTTTTTTTTGTGTGTGTGTGTTTCATCTTTCATACTAGCGTGTCCATTTCTGTGCCCATGGAGCCGTTTCATCTGTCTTCCTTCTGGGAGATTTTTACAGGCTTTTCTCTCATTTGTAATATACCTGTAGCTTCTTGTTGTTGTTGTTATTACTGTAGTCTGGTGACTACAGAGTCCAGAGTGGACACTGGCTGTCCATTTGGCAGACACCGTTTGCTCACAAGATCTCTTTTGCATTTATCAGACTAGAGAATTTTCAGACTGTAGTCAGAAAATATCATTTTTTTTGAAACTCATGAATAGATTGCCCTTATACACTGGCCTAAGTTTCCGACTTTCTGACATATTGCCATATTCATCTCTGGTTTATTTTCTATATAGGACTGTTACGTTTTGTACAGGAGTTTATACCCAGAATAATAAAGTTGGGGGGGGGGGGGGGGATGATTAATTCAGGGAAATGCCTGGATTCCACAGCACTGCCTAGTTTTATCTACTTTATGAGGGGTGTGGGGTAGTAACTTTGTTAAACTGTCATGATATGGATTGTGTAAATAATGTCAGTAATTCTCCCTGTATTTCCGTAGACTAAAATGCTGCATGGTGTAATCACCTGTATAGTTGACTGGTTCCTATTTCACCAGTGGCCAGAACTTTAGAAACGTCATCAGTTGTATTCCAGCTTTCTGCAAATGCCGTGTAGTGTTCTGTTTTTAGGACAGAACTTTTCTTTCTCTTTATCCAGTGGAAGGGATCTGTGTGAATGGCTGGACTACAGAACACCACAAACTGAAAAGTGTGTGAAATGTATCAACTGCTCTATGCAGGAAAGAATGGCAGTTATTGTTGCTTCCAAGACCCCTGATCCCGCTCTTCTACTCTGGGTCTGTGTTAGAGGACAGGGAGAAGTGGGGGTTGAAGGGGAGGAAATGAGAAAATTTGTTTGTGTTGGATTCCTACCACATTCTTTGGATCTAACAGAGTGGTTTTTAAAGTCAGTTGTGTTTGTGTGTGTTTGTGTGTATGTGCATGTGTAAACTAGGTCATGTTGTATTCATTACCAGTTCATTCCATGATGGAATCAGCTATACAGAAGTGAGTGAATGGAAAATGAAATCTTGTAGCCTATTTGCTATTTTTCTTCTTTCACACAGATTGGGGGTTTGCCCGCCAACAACCCATATGACACCATCATGCAGCCACAAGCCGGAGCGGAGAAAGAGGGAGACTTTAACTACACTCGCCTACAAGAAGACCGTGTTCCCGCCGAGGCCACAGCAACAAAACCGGAATCTCAGGCCGACTTTCCCAACTCTGCATACTCCGCTACTGCAGATCCTGGTGAGGTTTCTGTCGATATGGCCAACAATGGTGTGGCCAAGCTAGAGATGTCTGATGCAGAGTTGAAAAACGAATCCACGACTTAATTCAAATGGATGGTGTTAATACAGTTCTTTGAGAGAAAACCATTTATGATCAAAGGAAGTGGAGGATATGGAGTTGCATCGAGGATATTGATTGGTCAGTATATTTGGTCGTTTCACTGAGTCTTTTTCTGTTATATCACTGGATTTGTTTTTTCCAGTGTAAAAATTATTTTTTTTCATGAATGCGCAGTTTCAGTTTATGGAGGGTTTTTGCATATAGTCTTATCTGTGAACATGCTGTCAGTTTCATAGGAAAGGTTACCCGGTAATTGGTGAATTGTGTTATTATGCAAATATCTGAATCATGCCAAAATATCGGCACAAAATGGAATGACACATATCAACAGTCTGTGTATTATTGGTTGTGAAATTGTTGGGGTTTGTGTGCATTTTTAGAAAAAAATAATCACCACAATTATGATTAAATCAGATTATGTTATTATTCAATGATGTAGAGTGTCTTCAACTTGTCATATGGTTTTAAGTATCAAACATATCAAAATATATGTATATGATGTCCAGGTTGTGCATTGCAATTTTTTCAAAAGGCAAACTTTTTTTGTGTGCTGTGCTGTGACCATAAGAGAAAAGTGATCACATGAGATTTTTCAAACTGTGTATCAGACTTTCAAATGTCTTAAGTCAGCAAGGTTGACCATTTGTAGTTAGTCTTTCAGTGTATCAGGGTCTTACAAAACTGAAGAAATTTCCAATAAGTGATCCTTGTAATCACTTTGAAGTTTATTGTGGAATGAGCTGTCGGTGATTGGATGGCAGTTATATATTATGTGTGCAAGTTTTGACATTTGAAGAATAAACATTCAAAATAGTCCAAAAAAGACCAACAGAGTATCAGGATCAGTATGGTGTGGCTACTTTGGTGTGTGCATTATTATTATCAAACAGTGTTTTACTTTGACTGGTTGTAAGGATTTGATTCAATGTTTCTTAGTATTGATGTAAATTTTGAACACTTTAAAGCCTTTTTCAAACTCTTTGTGATATTGCTGCATTCTTTAAGAGACTCCAGACTTGGAAATGAAAGACAATTGAAGAAGTGGGCACATTTGTGAGTGCATCTGGTTGAGATATGAGATATCATGCTTTCCAGTGAGCTGTGATATCCCTGTCAGCAATGTGTGCAGTTGATCGGTTGTTTATGATATTGTACTTAATGCTTGGCAAGAGTGATCAATGAGGGAAGCATGGTAAACTGATAATCTAACTAGGATTTGATTGTTGTGATAACATGGCGTTCTTTGTTTCATGTACTAAGTGGGCTTTCATACATTTCTTTCATGTGAATTCAGTTGATCTGCTGCTAAGGGTTGCTTAGCCCAACATCTTGCCTATTAACTTGAATTTTTGTTAATTCCATTTGAACACTTTGAAACCAAATAAGTGTTTCCTTTAGAAATGTATGCTTAATCTCTTTTCCCTCTCTCTGTCATCCTCTCTGTCTTCACCGCCTCTTTGTCTCTCAAAATAATTTTGATCAAGAACAACATCAAAAAGAAAACAAAACAAAAAATAAACAAGGGACAGAAGAGATGCCACGATCAAATTAAAGAATGTCATTGACAGAGGTTTTGCGACTTGGGCACGTGGAGTGTATGTTCTATAATGCATTGATCATGGTTGTAAGAGATGTTAAATCTATACAAATCTTGTAGGTATGTTTTGAATAGTGAAATTTTGTAAAGACTTGGGATTTTTTTTTCACTCTCTTTTTTTTTGACCCTTGATAATGCTTTATGGTGGGGGGTGAAGGATGGGGTGTATTTTCACTATGCAGCCTATTGACGACGATGTGCTGAAGTGACTTTTGCCTTGTCAAAAATCAGAAGAACATCATTGCGAAAAAAAATTGGCTGGATGGGATGTTTTGGATTTGTGAGCTAAGTAAAGCTAGATCTCTGCCTAGCGTGTATGTGATTTTGGTATCTTCACCATAATGCAGCACAACCAGGTCTGATTGGAGATTTATGCTGTGTCTGTTGTAACTCAATCCTGGGAAATAAGGCCTGCTGGGTTTGTAAGTAGGAGGGGGTACCTGCAGTTGTCATGACTTCCTCAATGTTGATCATTCATCATTGATGCTCTTGTGTTCTTTTGCAAAGTATGTCTACACTTAAAGTAAGAATTGTTGGAACCCTGTTTTATATGTGGTCATGGGTGTGGGGAGGGGGGGTCCTGTTTTGACTGACTCGGTGTGTGTGTGTGTGTGTGTGTGTGTGTGTGTGTGTGTGTGTGTGTATAGTGTGTGTGTGTGTGTGTGTGTGTGTGTGTGTGTGTGTGTGTGTGTGTGTGTGTGCATGTATGCATGTGTGTATAGTGTGTGTGTGTGTGCGCGTGCATGCATGTATGCGTGCATGTGTGTGTGGTCAGTATGTCCATGGACAGTAATAATTTTTTTTCACAAAATGCTGGACCAGTCTTGATAAGACTTACAACGGTGGATATGTCATTTGAATAGTTTTTTTTCAGTGACTGTTCATTTTTTTTGTGGTTCTTTACTCCAGGGACGCAGTAAAAGAAAAAAGGGTTCAGCGTGTATGTTTAGGTAGGGTTAAAAAGTTCTTCAAGCTTTGATCTTACTGAATGATGTTGACTCCGGTCAAGGAGGGTGGTTGAATTTAATCTGTTCATTTGAGTAGCTGATAGTGCACATGTTAATATCAATTGTGATTTGCAGGACGTAAGATGTTAACAGTTTGAAATGGACAGTTAAATTAACAGTTTGAAATGGGCAGTTTTGATCTCAACATTCATTCATAATCGGCAGGTCAAACCTCAATGCACAAAGCATGACATGGCAGGATGCTGTTCTTATGTCTCTAAAAGAGAGTAAGGTAAGATGGATGACGGATGATGGGTACAAAGTGGCGTGGATGATGGGTACAAAGTGTTTGGTCATACTGCAGTTCATTCATACGGTACTTGTCATAGTTGGAGTGCAGTCAGTGACCTGGAAACTCTTGCAGGAAGGTGTAGTGTGTTAGACACAGTGAGCATTGCCCATACGGCTACAGTAGTGCAGATCAGGCGGCTGCTCCCTTGGTGCAGTATCAGGATTTTGCTTGCTGTCTGTTCACATACTTGGCAATCGTCCACAGCCTTTCTTGTGGTTTCTGACTCCTTGTATTATTCCCTCGTCCAGGGCTTCACTGGTTGGGCTTTACACAGACCATAAAACGCTAAAGACGGGATTGTCATTATCCTAGAGATGAAACTTTGTATATCCGTGACTTTCTGGTGTATTAAGTCTCAAGGATACATTTTGTTAATTGCAAGACCTGGGGAAAACATTTACATGACTTTTTTTCCTCTGTGTCTATTAAGACAATTACACCTAGAAGAAATCAGGGAAAATAAGTTTTTTCATGTGTGGTTGAAAGACTTTCAAATACCAGGTTGTCATTCTGGATATTGCAGATTTTGTCACTCTCTTCCACACTTCTGTCCTGACTCCAAAATGAATATGGTGATGACTTTAACCAAGAGATACTTGCTGCTGTGTTGTGGAGGTTCTGAATGATCAGCTGCCTGCTCTTTGATCGTTGATGAGGAAGCATTATGAAATTGATGGTGAACTTTGTTGATTCTAGAATCATTGAGATATTATTTGCAATTCGATTTTAGTTACCCTATTATTAGGGTGACAAAAAAAAAACCTCCAAAAATTCTATTTTAAAGTTCATTGGTCAGATGTTCTGAGAATGTCTGAACTGCAGGGCATGTTAAAAGAGGCGGCTATATCAAGGTCACCAGCAAATCTTATGAGCATTTTTTAAGTTACCCCACATAATTTTCTGTTTCTGGCCAAAAATATGAATTGTGAAATATGATAGTTGTAGGATTTGAAAGGCATCATTTTCTGTGTAATTTGCATGTTATTAGTGTGCATTTTAGGTGACCATTGTTATTTTTCTCTTTCTATAGCTGTGTTTTATTTCAGGGTACCTTTGAATTCATGTTTTTTTTGTGTGTGTGAAATTAAAAGTGCCAGTTTTCCTTGTTTCACAGTGTCATTTGTTGACCTTCATTTGACTTTATAAAAGAAAATTTTTTTTTGAATTTTCCTGAAAGACAGAGCATGTGAGCAAGATCAGTGCCAGTGACTTTTTTCTTTTGTTCAGTTGTTGCTCTGCACCAAGTTGGATACGCACACATATCATTTTCATTATTATTCTTATTTGGGTCATATTTGATATTCTGTGGTAACACTGTAGATGACATGGAGTTGCAGAGAACAGTTGACAGCGCATGTTGGTCGTAGTATAGCCAACTTGATTGTTGATGGCGGAAGGAGGATTGTATTTTTCGTGTACTGTTCTGTGGTTTCAGGATGAAGTCTGCACTGAACTGTGATCAGCCTAGAATGACTAAACCTCAATTAAATGGCTTTATTGCTTTGTATACGATAGGGTTTTCTCAGTAAGAAGTTTCTGGGCTTGAAAATCAGGTGCTTCTCTGAAGAATCCTTCATTTCGTGTGTGCACACATGTGTGTGTGTGTGTGTTTGCACGCACGCGCATGCGTGCATTTGCATGTGCGTGCGTGTTTCTGTTGTTATGTGTGTGTGGTGTTTTGTGTGCAGAATGTAGTGTCTAAACCAATAAATTGCCATATGATTTTTGCATTTGAGCACCAAATGTATGCTGCTCATGGGATCTCAGTTAATCATATCATCTGAGAGACTAAATGTATGCTGCAGACCACCATTAAAGCATTGTGGAGAGAGAGTACAGAAAAAAAAAAGAAGAGGTAAAAAAAAAAAGTAAAAAAAAAGTAAAGAAGCAAAACCAAAAGAACCCCTCCCCTCCAGTCCCTTCCGAGATTCAAACCTCGGCTCAGTAAACATTGAGCTAATTGGGTGAGGGAGTTATCTTCAAGAGCACATCACTTGAAGCCCATATTGAACCATATCCTGCCATGATGAAGGCGTAATTGTATGGCTAAAATGAAGCGAATGCTGTGTAAAAACAGCAAGAGCAGACACGAGAGCATGACAGCTATACAGCTATATGTTTAATGTATCTTCTTTCAAGATTCTTTATTGGCCGATGTACTGCTGAAGGAAGTTGTTTGCACAGAGTTGTTAATGATGTATGGATCTGATTTTTTCAGATTTTTTTTTTTTTTTTGTTTTTATGTATATGTATGTATGCAAATATGTATACTCACCAGGAATGAATCTCACAGTATATGAATCGTTTTATCTGCAGGTTGTACATGACTTAAGTCCTGTTGCCAGTTTTGAAGGACTGTATCATCATTTGTAATTGTTAGTAATTGCATGTATCATCTGTATTTACTTTGCCTATTACTTTGCAGGCATTCCATGGGTTGATTTGGAGATTTTGTTTTATATCTGTATTCTATGCAATCCAGACAAAACATATCAAATTTTTGAGAATATTACCAGAACTCCCTGATCGCATGACTGCCATAGATTTTTAGGGGAGATGTGTTTGGCAGTTTTCTCTGTGCTACTTCTTATTTACTCAGAATCTCTGTTTGTTGGCTTATGCAGATTTTTTTCCCCTTATGTTTGTCCAGTATCCAGTTTCACAATTATCTCAGTGTAAAGTGCAAAGGGTAGTAGTGTGTGTTTGTATGTGCATATATATCTTGGCATGTGTGTGTGGCTCTAAGCAACCACATGTCTTCAAAATTGTCTTGGTGTAAAGTGCAAAAGGGTAGTAGCATGTGTGTGTGTGTGCATGTATCGGTGCGTATGTGTGTGCTGGTTCTTGACGGTCACATTTCTTTTCCAAGCAGTACAAAGGATTTGGCATTCGAGAATGAAAATCATGAAAAATCTTTTTTTACTTTTTCAGATGGGAAAAAAAACACACATAGTTTCACTGTGAATTTAGAGACAATTGTGATCTGTTTCTTCTTCTTCTTCTTCCTTAAAAGCTGGTTCACTCAAAAATGAGTAGGTCACCAGCATGCATGTTAAAAAAAAGAGAATGCGACTCAGCCTGTTGGCCCCTGGAGCAAAATTTGGCAACAAGGGGTCGCACATGATATTTGAAAGGTTAAAAGCAATGGCCAGGTTAAGGCCTAGGTAACCATAAAATATCTGTGGAAGTTAAAATAGAAAAGTCAATCAATATGCAGATCTCAAGATTGTCCTATCAATTTTGATTTTTAAAAGAGACTGCATTTGTGGCAATCTTGATGGGCATCCGGAAGTGAGTTCCACAGCCTTACAGAACTATAAAACGAATGTAAATGGCTATCAATATTTGATGCAGGTATGGCATGAGATTGACCACCGCCACTCCTGGTACTACTTTTATTAAATATTAGTTGTTCCATTGGGATATCAGTTAGTTTAGCTCTGCCTTTGAAGAAGGTATTAAGTTTAATAAAGGCTCTTCTCTCTTCTAAGGGTTTCCATTCTAATTTCCTCATGTTCTTCTAGTATTTCCCTTTCTCTCTGATATGGTTCCCTGTTACAAACCGTGCTGCTGTCTTCTGATGAATCTTTTCGAGGTTATCAGTGTCCTTTAGATTGTAAGGATCCCAGACTGAGCAACCATATTCCAGTACTGGTCTAACCAGTGTTTTATAGCAGTCATCCTTCACCTTTTGGGGGCAGTCGTTGATGTTCCTGTATAAGAAAGCTAAGATGTTGTTTGCTTTCTTACATACTAAATTGTAATGTCCTTTCCATTTGAGACGACTGTCTATAATCATGCCTAAATATTTTGCAGCATTGCTTTCTTTAAGAATAGTATTGTGAATAGAGTATTCTGATCTAGTTGGTGAGCATTTATTACATATACGCAATACTTGGCACTTCTGGGGATGAAATTCCATTTTCCAAGTTTTTTCCCACTCTTGTAAAAAGTTTAGATCTTCTTGTAGAATGCGTGTATCATTCTTGCTTCTGATTGTTCTCTATACTAAGCTGTCATCTGCAAAAAGCCTTATAGTAGTTCCAGGAGAGAGATTTCTACTTATGTCATTTATATATAATTAAAAAAAAAAAAAAGGGCCCCAGAACAGTTCCCTGTGGTACACCTGACAAGACCCGGTTTACAATGGGATGACGACCTTTCCACAATAACTTTCTGCATGCTCCCAATGAGGAATGATCTAGACCATTTTAGCAAAGAACCGCCAATGCTGATGTGTTCTAATTTAAGTAGCAGGCCCTCGTGTGGTCAACCTTATCAAAGGCTTTAGAAAAGTCTAATAAAATTGAATCTATTTACTGTCTGTTGTTAAGACAGTTATTAAAATCATTGAGAGTTGTTATAAAGTTGAGTCTCACAACTCCTTCACTGCCTAAAACCATGCTGGGCGTTATTTAAGAAGTCATATTTGTCAAGATGGTTCATTATGCTACTATGTATTATATGTTCAAGTAATTTTGGTCTATAGTTCTCTGCTTTTGTTTTGTCACCCTTTTTGAATAAAGAGACAATGCTAGCATCTCGCCACTGATCAGGTATTACTCCCTGGGTCCAGTGAAGCTTGGAAAAGTAGTTGGTATACCTCAGTCAATTCATTGGCACATAATTTTAAGAGCTTGCCAGGAATGCCATCAGGACCAGTAGCTTTATTTTCATTGATGTGGGTCAGTAACTTAAATACTCCTGCTTTGCTTACTTTGATATTTTGCATTTCAGGGAGCTTATCATCATCCTTCAGTCTAACATTAATTAGAGGCTTGGGATTTGAAAAACCGAACAAAACTGATTGTTTAGTAAGTTTGCTTTTTCCTTCAGGGTCCTGTATTAAGTTATTCTAATTATTTCTCAGGTCTGGAATCCCAATATTGTCCTGTCCTCCTTATGTAAGACCATAATTTCTTGTTTTGATGATCGAATTAACATAATTGGAGTGGGCAAGCCTACATTCCTTCTGACACCTTCTCTGAATATGTTTATACCTAATCAGTAGTCTTTCTGAGTTTGGGAGGAGAATAAAGAGCAGCTAGAGAGCAAATGCTCAGTCTGCAGAAATGTTGTTTTCACAGAGTGTCTGTCATCAGTACAGGTAAAAATGAAGAAAAAGAACTGGGCAGTTTCACTGCATTAGACTCTGACTGCTTTTTATGGAGGGGTTTGAGCCTGATTGAAGGGTTTCTCATGGAATGGAAAGTGTAGCACAGAATGGTGGTTTTCATTCGGAGTGAAATGTTTTCACTCGGCCGAGATGAGAGATTTTAACACTGAATGGGTATTTTCACCTCTGAGTGGAATCTTAAATAAATGTTGCAACCCGCCCAAAAAAGGTGGACAAATGAATCACGAGACAAAACACGATGTGTTTCAACCTCATAGGTCTTCTTCAGGCAAGATACAAAACAACTATTACAGTGAAAATAAACGAGCAATCACTTACCTTCAATCTCTTCAGCGCAAGATAGGTGTTGAATCATTTTTGTTGTAAGAATTGTTTTGTATCTTGCCTGAAGAAGACCTAAGAGGTCGAAACGCATCATGTTTTTGTCTTGTGATTGGTTGTGTGCATGTTTGGGGGGCAATTCGCTAACATTTATTTAAGATTTGATCGGATTTCCACCTGCAGTTGTCTCACTTGCAACTAGATCCAACTCTGAGTGGAATGTTTCTTACTGAATAGAGAGTGTTTTCACTCTGCATTGTTTTCAGTGTAATCTGAGCATTTTCAAATTGAGGTTTTCACCGCAGAGTGGAGCTTTTTCACCTTGTAGTGCTTTCAACTCGTTATCACACTGGATTAAGTGTTTTCAGTCTTGATTGGAAACTGTTCATCCAAGAGTAGAGGTGTGTATAACCCAGCAGAGAACTTGCACTCTAAGCAGAGCCCTTTTAGCCAGTGTCAATGTCTTCACCAAGAACAGAGTTTTCTCTCTGACAAGAATGTTGTTTTCAAGTGTACCCATGTGTGGCTGTCAAAAAGAATAAGATAAAAAGGATAAAAGGGCAGGTTGTCATTTCTCTGCAGGAGAAAAGCCATTTTTCTTATATGATTGCTCTTTGAATTCCTTTTAATTTTTGTATTATCATAATTGTGTTTGGTAATGGTGGTTCTGGAAAATTATTGTATTATGTGTTTTTGGTGTGGAAGATTGCGGGTCTTGAAGATTATCATTTAGTGTATTTGGTGTTTGCAGGTCTTGGAGATTATTGTATATTTGATTATTGTTATTTGATGAATCATGAACATACTGTTTGGTGTGTGTGGGTCAGGAAGAATATTGTATCTGATGTTTGTGGATCTATAAGATATTTAATTTGGTATTTGTGGGTCTAGAAGATGATTGTGTTAATGGGTCAGAAAGATTATTGTATTTTATTTTGTGTTACTTCACAAGCATATTCTGAATTGATTTTTTTTTTTTTTGGTTTGGTTTTAAGCGTGTGTCCCAGCTTTTTTTTTTTTTTTTCAATGGTGTATATTTTGGTGGTGGGGGTAGTATTGATATCTTTTTTTCATTGGTTGTTGTTTGTAGAGTTGATGAATTGTCAAAGACTTTAATGGTATTTGAACAGTTTTTTTTTTTTTCTGGGCATGTGATGAGGTCATAGTTTTATATCATGAGTGTTCACTGGTGCTGGGTATGGGTTAAAGTGGAAAGAGGTTCAAAGTCAACCACAGGATGACACAGTGCATGGTGAAAGGAACTTTCTTCTTATTTGTATTGCAGTAACATTCTTTGTGCTGTTTTCTCCTGGGTGTCCTGTGTATCTTTGTTTCTTCTGTTGTGTCTGTTCTGTCTCAATCGTCTGCCTGTGTCAAGAATTCTCCTCTGAAGTTCTGGAAAGCAAACCACCACCATATCATAAACAGAAACAAAGCAGTGTATGCACATCAAGAATTAGATTCTGCAAGTGTTTACAAATTAATCAGAAGTAATGAAGGAGAAAAAAAAACTTCACCCACTTTATGGACGAGTCTTTGGGAGCGTTCCTCAAATTTCCTGACCAACACTTAAGGCATCTTAATTTCTTAGCTGTTTTTGACACCGGATAGATTATGCAAGAAAGTGTGGAGAGCTCCTAGCCATCTGTATAACCATTATCCTCATGAATCATTATTAAAAAAAAACCAAACCAACCAACCCCGTGGCCCTTTCTGACTTGTATTCATGGTGACCTCAGTTCCAGTTACCTTTCTATGTCTCTGCCCATGGTAATTTCAATTCAGTGTCATACCCCATATTGGCAAGTTCATGAGGACTGTAGTTGGACAGACATGTTAGAGCCTTCTGGAGGGGGAATAGTCACTGATGCTACCTCTGCAACTCAGCATGTAGTGTCTTATCAGTGAAGGGGGACATAGTAGGTGGTGTCCTGCAAATGACAGATCAGAACAGGCACACCACTAAGCCCCACCTAAACGACCCAGTCGTAGTGCAGTGTCTCCTCTGGTGGGTTGCTTCATGACAACATGATACTGATGTCTGTCAGTGGACTGCTGATGTTAGGTGTGTGACAGTAGAAAACTGGATGAGGCTGTGGACAGGAAGCTGGAATGAGCATTGTCAGAGTAACGCCACTTAGAGGATGCCGATGAGAAAGGGATGAAAACCAGGTATTCATATGGTTTGAACAAAATGAAATACAAGATGTGAAATAATTTTTTCATTTTTTTCCCAAGTATCGTACACCTACATACAAAGATGAAGATCAGAATTTATGTCATTCAAGAATCGATACTGAAATACAAAACAACTTTCCAGTAATTTTTCTTCTTGTTCTTTCTTTTTGTCATGAATAATCCATGACACACATAAAGGCACTCACATGCCCTGTTGACCTGAAAAAAAAAAACAGCTTCCTAATTAACAAGAATATCAGATGGATCTCTCGCTCTCACTTTCAGTCTGTCAGTTGCTAAATACAAACGGTTGGCTGGATGGAGTATATTGATCGACCAGTGCCATGTGACTGCAATGTTTTCTTCTTGTACATGTTGTGCCTCAGTATGGTATTTGGCTTTGTTACTTAACTGAACTTGTGGAAATTATATATCGTTATATACACAGCTTTGAATGTGTGAGAAAATTGTTCTGGGGGCTGGTTTAGCCTCTGGAGCAGAAAATTGTTTTCAGTCATGTGTGTGTGTGTGTGTGTGTGTGTGTGTGTGTGTGTGTGCGCATGCATGCGCATGTGTTTATGCATATGCATAAGTGTGAGACAGCATTCTTGTACAAGATAACTTGAAAATTTTCTTCCAGTTTCACAAGGTAGTTACAGGGACATTGTCTACAGGCCATGATATGTCTACAGGCCATGATATGTCTACAGGCCATGATATGTTGAACTCCTTAGAAGAATAGTAGAGAAATGCTGACAGAAACATCATTCATTCGTGAATGAGCAAGTTTCAGCAGTGATGTACAAGAAACGTCAAGC
>JADBJO010006304.1:12500-20000 GCA_016801955.1 Conus betulinus | reverse complement strand
TGGTGGTATAGGAATTGAAGACTCCTACTTCAGTTGTTAATAGCATTCAGAAAAAGGAAGAGCAGTACACAGTAATAATTAAACTCCACCAGTTTGAAATAGGACAGTTGTACATAAGTCAATTCTATTACTAGCTAAAGATCTGAGAGCTATTTATAACAAGCTAGCTTTTTGTTCTTCTGACGACTAGGCCATGAAAATAGTACTCACTGTACAGAGCGGACACTATTGTCCGTTCTGCAGTGTCTGTTTGTCTGTATCTTTTTTAAAACTGTATTTTTGTGGCATTTAAATGTGTCACCCTAACACCCCTCCCCCCCCCCCCCCCCCCCCCCCCCTTTTTAAATAAATCAAGGGCAAATGCTCGGAGCTCTCAGCACAACCTTATTTTATGTACCTTAAGATGTCAATAACTTACCTCCCCTGTCATTAACTGCTTTTGCTGTTTCTTTTCTTTTCTTTTTTTTTTTTTTTTTTTTTTTAGGATTTTTTTTTTTAAGATAAGTTTTTTTTTAGGATATACTTAGATGATCAGTCCCTTTTTTGTATACCAGATGTCAATAGCTTCTTTTTTTCCCTGTATTCCCCTGTTCCTAGATTACTTTGTAGTCCCTGTCAGCAAAGCCTTATTTTGTATACCATAAGATGTCAATAGCTTAACCCCCCTCCCCCCTCACCTTCCCCTGTTATTAACTGGTTTTGCTGTTCGGGTTTTTTTTTCTTTTTCATGGTATAATCTTTTTGATGATCTGCCCTTTTCAAGATATGACTTTTTTTTTCCTGTATGAGTTAGATATCCCAGAAAGGTTATGTGTGTAGTCGACTGGCCCATTTAAAAAACAAAACAATCTTGAATTTCTGTTTAGGAATGGGAAGGAGATATACCGAGTTTCATGAAGACAGGAAATAGGTATGTGTTGTAAACAACTGAAATCATCACAATTACTGAAACATTAATGAAGCAAATACTCCTAAATTTTGTTGTTGTTTTTTTTAAAAGAACGTAGAAAACAAAAACTCCCAGTGTGGGATGAATACAATCATTTATGAACTTTTTTTTCTATTAAAAAAAAAAAGAAAAAAAAAAAAGAACAGAAAAAAGAAAGTCTGAAATAGCATGAGTTGCAGACACGCTGAACTAACTCCAATCTGAGACCCCCCCCCCCCCCCCCCCCAATCCTAAACACACACACACACACACACACACACCCTTCTTTTTTTTTTTTCTTTTTTTTTTTTTTTTTTTTTTTTTTTCTTTTCTTTCTTTGATCAGTTTGATTCTCATTGAAGACAGCGGTGTTCAAGGCGTTTGAACTACGAGTCATGACAGAACCTGCAGCTGTGTCACCAGGCTAGGTGCAGCTTTCCTCTAACACTGAAACATCTTCTTGGCAGTAGCGGTGAACTTCTGGCTGAAGGCGATGTAGAAGATAAAATTGACGGAAGAGTTGACGAGACTGAAGACCAAAGAGATGGCGATGGTGGCGAAAGAAATGTTGCGATAGCGGCCCACATCAGAGAAGCCTTCCTTCTGAAAGAAGAGTCTGGCCACCTGCACTATGATGGAGGGAAGGGAGCAGACGACGAACACGACACAGATGCTGATCAGGATCTTGGTGACCTGGCGCTGTTCGGCGGCTTTCCTCTCGTCCTCTCTGCCCCCCGTCATCTGCAGTCTGGTCTGCTGACTGCGGAGCAGCGTCACGAGGATGGCGCCGGTGCAGAACATCACCACAATGATGGGGACGTAGTTGAAAGGAATGGCGAGAACAAGGTCATTGTACAGCACAATCACGTCCAGGTTCTTTACCGTGAAGTTACTGAAGGTGATGTATTTCAGCGTGGTGTTGAACGTCGTGTTAAAAGTCTCATTGAGGTCGAAGAGCGTGAATACATGAAAGCTGAGAACGAAAGGTAGCACTGTGAGCGCTATGCTGGCAATGATGATTTTCTTTCGGGTCAGCAGGGCGGGAGCTTTGAGAGGATGCAGGACGACGATGTAGCGTTCCACAGCAATCAAACAGGTGTAGAGAGTCTGGATGCTGTCCCGAGCCTCGACGCTATCATGATCGGTAGAGCCTTGTACTCCATCTCCAGGTTAATGGCGGATGCCTCGTCAAATCGTCTGATGATGCACTCGGCTATGGGTCCATACCACATGATCAGGTACAGCAGGTCCACGATAGTCAGACCGATGAGGAGGATGTTGGTCACCTCCCTGAATCCTAGGTGCATCAGGACAGTCATACTCAGAATGTTTCCTCCCAGACCACGATCGTGATGATTGGTTGAAAACCACAGGAAACGACGTCATTGATGAGCATTCTGGTCTCTCGAGTGATCAGGCCTGGCAAATCGTTTGGGTCAAGAACTTCTGGGTTAGCTGTGATGGTGGTGTTATGGGCATCCATGTCAAAGGAAACTTTAGGAAACTGATTTGTCAGTTTGCTGGAAACCTACTCGCAGACTGTTCATTAGATAACAGATTCACGTGTTTCACGGAATGGTAAAGAATACACATTGGAACAGGTCTTTGCTGATTACAATTTGTTATTCACTTGATGCCTTTTTGCTTTGGAAAACAACGAATTATCTGAAAGAAACTGAGAATGATACAGATTCGTTGACGTTGAAAAATGGAAGCCTTGTAATACAGATCGTGCTCTTAAACGAGGTGTGTTCTTAATGCTCATGAGAATGATATAAATTCAGTCAGCGTGAAACTAAAGCCAGAGATGGATACCAAATGTCCTGCACTGTTTTTATGTTCCGTGGAAAAACTGGTGGTAATCCTGCTTTTACTCATGGACAGAGATTCCAGCTTTTATTCAAACGTGACAAGTTTTATTTAGCGGCGAGAATCAGTATAGCGATTAATTTAAATCTGGCCTGTGTGATTATTCGAAGTTAAGAGCCCGCTCATTTAATTCGACTTCAAAAGAAAATCGTTCTTTATGTTGTTCGGAAAATCACCGAGGTAATTTCAATCTGCTACCGAAGTGGACGATAATGAAGTGAAGAGGAATTATGTGCTCCACCCATCCGTTGCCTTTAATTCGTATTGGCACATACGGGAGCAGGTACGCGCACGCGCACTCACACCCATTCGTCTATACACAAAACGCATGGACACACACACACACACACACACACACACACACACGTAGGTACGCACGCGTGTGCTCGCGCGCGCGTGCGCGCGCGCGCGCGCACACACACACACACACACACACACACACACACACACAGAGGCACGCACACACACACACACACACACACACACACACACACACACACACACACACACACGTGTTCTCACACGCCGGCTAGATATTTGTGTGGGTATACACACACAAACACACACACGCGCGCACACACTCACACACACACACACACACACACACACACACACACACACACACACACACACACACACACACACTGAAGTTCAAACGCCGATCAGCAGCGAGGCAAACAGAATGATCAAGTCAGTATCAGTGTTCTTCCTTTTCAAAAGATTAAAAACTGAACTGGAGATTTTTTTTCATGCTATTGCTAAGAAGATGCGAACATATACTATAATCCAATAAGCGTTTTTTTTTTGTTTGTTTTGTTTGTTTGTTTGTTTTTTTTTCTCATCGTTGTCTATACTGGCTAGTACGGTAATTTGTTAGTTTTAATTAGGTGAAACTTAATCATGGAAAGCTACGATTTGGAAGAGTTAACACATTATCTGAAATCGGTGAAAACTTATCGTGAAACACAACGCTTCGGAAACCTGTACAATTTAGCTCTCATCTGGTGACAGTTACCAAGAACGAATACTCCTTAGATGTTACACTGCTATAAAAATGAACGGTACATTACTTGTTCTTGTTCTCAGTTTAATGCATCACAAACAGAACACTCAAAGTCACAATAAAATGACGCCCTGTACCTGTTGCCCAGAAACTACTCGTATGTTGCAGCACGATACAACGGAATCAATTACAATATTAAACAATACAGTTATACGTCCAGGTACAGTGACGTTTTGCAATATGACCTGTACCAGTCTTGTTAATCATGAAGATGCGCATGCGCATGCGCTTGTAGGTGTGTGTGTGTGTGTGTGTGTGTGTGTGTGTGTGTGTGTGTGTGTGTGTGTGTGTGTGTGTGTGCGTGCGTGCGTGTGTTCAAGTAACCTATGTTATGTCACCCTATCAATCTAAAATATGGGATGAGCGTTATTACAGGAGCGATGGCA
Source organism: Conus betulinus (assembly GCA_016801955.1). Taxonomy (NCBI): domain Eukaryota; kingdom Metazoa; phylum Mollusca; class Gastropoda; order Neogastropoda; family Conidae; genus Conus; species Conus betulinus. The sequence goes on along the minus strand of JADBJO010006304.1, from coordinate 15,754 downwards.
CCATGTGAAGTAAGCATGAAATAATTTTTTAGATGCCGTGCCCACTGCATTTCAGCCTTGAAATCAAAGTGCAGTATAACCTGTAAAAGCCACCGTCGGCCAGTGAATAAGTTGACAATTACTAAGCTTTTGGTTACACGGACAGTTACGAAATACACAACCTACTCTTATCGCGTGAATCAATGGACAGTTAAAACCAGCCACCGCTAGCCCTGAATGGGCACTTATAAACGACATTAAACAATGTAGACCTGTGGATCAACATTTAGGAAAGCAAAATGGCATCTTTAGCCTGTGATTGTACAGACGTTTACTACAGAACCCTCTGTCGGCCTCTGAATAAACGGACAATCACAAACTACAAAGTCACCGCTAGCCTGTAAACTGTGCAGGCTGTGAATCAGTTAAAGAAGTTGAAGAAAACCGAAGATGGCTTCTTCAGTGACCCCTTCCGGTTCACCAGGAAACTGTTCGAGCTGGCAAAACCAGGAACCCTTGAGCAGCGTATCAGAAACATATTCCGATCTTCAGACCAAAGCACCGTGGACAGATGGTTATAAACTATACATATGCCACTGTTAGCCCTGTGAACAGATAGTTGTAACTGTACAACCCACCCTAAGGTTGTGAAAGCCCCCCTTGTGTACCACATGACTTACTGATAACTCGGGACAGACACATGTAGATTACAGAAAGTACTGTTATTTTGCCACTGAACATTTATGAAGTAAATAAGCCTCTGCTAGTCTGTGAATGGACGGTTATAATCTATAACTCATTGTTATTCTGTGAATGGACAATTGTAAACTACAAAGCCCAGTGAATCCTGCGAATGGGGGAGAACAAAAAACAACAACCCACTAGCACCCTGTAAAATAACACAATTAAGTAAACCCCGGTTAGTCTCTCTCAAACGGACAGTCAAATCCATGATAGCCCATGATTAACCAGTAAATGAACAGTCACGAAGGTCTTGACCCACTTTTTGCCTGTTAATTTACGTCCATAAACTAAACAAACCAGTGGTAGCTAGTGAATTAACAGTTATAATGTCAGTAATCTGTGAGCCTGCAAATGGAAAGTTGTAAGCTAAATACCCCATCGTTAACCTGCGGATGAACATATATTAACAACATAAACTACTGTTAGCCTGTAAATGGGCAGTTATCAACTAAATAACCTACTGTTAGGTCATGCATGGACAGTTTAAGATAAATGATCCATCTTTGGCTCGTAGATGGACATCTATAAACCGTATATAAACCATGTCTAGCCTGCAGTGGGACAGTTTCAAGCTAAACAAGTCTCTGTTAACCTATGAATGAAAATTCATAATCTGTATGTGGACCACCTCCGGTCTCTGAATGGACAATTAGAAATATATGTTGTTAGGCCACCAATGGACGGTTACAAAACACATTATAGACTGTTAGCCTTTGAACGGACAGTTATAAACGAAATGACCCACTGTTAGCCAGTGACTGCACAGTGATAAACTAGATAACCAACTGTTAACCTGCAATGGATATCAGTACTTAAATAATCCACTGTTGACAGTGAACGGACAGTTATAAACTACACAACCCGCTGTTAACTTGTGAATGGAATGTTACGCATTAAAAAAAAAAAAAACCCGTCAGCCACCACATGCACAGCTACATATTAAATTACCAATTGTTAGCCTGTGAACGGACAGCTACAAACTAAGTAACCCACTGTTAACCTTTCAATGGACATGAGAACTAAATAATCAACTATTGACTGGTCAACGGACAGTTATGAACTATATAACCTGCTGTTAACATTTCAGTTGACTGCTCTACGCAGAAAAAAAGCCCTGTCAGCCTGTGATAGTACAGCATAAACTAAATAACAAATTTTTAGTCTGTAAATAGACAGTTATATATTGAAAAAGACTCTCTGCCTATAGATATATTTTTTAAACTAAATAATCCAGTTTAAGCCTGAGAAAGGATAGTTATACACCACACAACCGTCTGTCCGTGAATACATAGTCGGGTAGGTATCCTTCAGTCTCGAAAGACTATGGAGTTGCGCTCTAGGTATCTATTCTGGTACAGCGACAGGTGTGGCTGGCCAGTCGATGCGGGAATGACAGTCCCTGTGGCAGAGGGCACAGATGAATACATAGTTACGCACATTACAACCCACTCCTAGCCGGTAAACAGATAGTTCAAACCAGACAATCCACTGCTAGCCCGTAAATATACAAATATAATATTATACAGCCCGTTGCTAGCTCATGAATAGACAGTTATGATCTTCATAACCCACGGCTAGCTTGTGAATAGACAGTTCTAAATGATCTAAACAACTACCACTCTGTGAATAGACAGTCAAATATCACTGAAGCCACTGTCAGCACATGAACGGATAGTAAAAAAACATTAGGGCTCATTACCAGCCTGCAAATAGACATTTATTTGTTCAAGGGTACATTATCACAGTGTTAGCACATGAGTGGTCAGTCCAAGCTGAACGATTCAACATGAGCCTGTATACACACAAAGTGTTTTAAAGCTACGATAGTTAAAAGACAGGTCTACTACACAACACGCGAGCTTGAAGACGCATTCCTTTCGTAGCCAGAAAATGAGAAAGGAGGGCAAGTTTCTCCAGAGTCACGCTCATCCGGAAATTCCGGTGCCTGAGGTTTGGGAATTCGGAGTCAAGCCAGTGTCAGAAACCAGCAGCCGCGGAGTTAGACATCTCAGATTTCTTCCTCCGCAGAAATATCTTCTTGGCTGTGGCGGTGAACTTCTGACTGAAGGAAATGTAGAAGATGAAGTTCACTGAGGAATTGATGAGACTGAAGACTAGAGAGATGGCGATGGTAGCGAAAGAAATGTTGCGATAGCGGCCCACGTCAGAGTAGCCTTCCTTCTGAAAAGAGAGTCTGGCCACCTGCACTATGATGGAGGGAAGGGAGCAGACGACGAACACGACACAGATGCTGATCAGGATCTTGGTGACCTGGCGCTGTTCGGCGGCTTTCCTCTCGTCCTCTCTGCCCCCCCGTCATCTGCAGTCTGGTCTGCTGACTGCGGAGCAGCGTCACGAGGATGGCGCCAGTGCAGAACATCACCACAAATGATGGGGACATAGTTGAGAGGAATGGCGACGATCAGATCATTGTACAGAACAACAAAGTCCAGATTGTCCGCCGTGAACTGAGTGAAGACAATATATTTCAACGTGGCGTTATACTTGGTACTGAAAGTCTCCCGAATATC
>JADBJO010006304.1:0-5000 GCA_016801955.1 Conus betulinus | reverse complement strand
CATTTCAGTGGTGTATGGCCAGTTTTCTAAAATACACAGGGAACTACCAGCTACGCTTCCAACGAATTTCCCAATAACCTGGCGATGTTGATGAATTTGACACAATCTGGCTTCGAGCATAGATGTGGAAAGGAAATCGAAACTTAGCTCCCCCCCCCCCCTCCTCCCCTAGAGCTGGGGATGAAGGGCCACAGAATTTGAGACTTTTCATGATAATCAATAAGGATGAGGATGATAATGACATGGATCTCATTCTGGGCCTGCCACGGCATGACAAGGCTGTACAGTATGCTTCCTTTCATAAGACATCCCAGCGTCAACCAGGCCCGAGAGACACAGAGACGCCTGCAGTGGTGGTCAGTACATTTGAGGAGCACTCTCTGAGCCACATCCACTAAGTGAATAACACTCGATTATGTGGCTGCAGTCTTCACATCAGGCCCACAGTACACTGCACTCTGCGAGGAGCAGGTCAGGGCTGAATAATTCTTAAAAAGAATGTCTGATGGGCATCGAACACACGACCACCTGCCTGCAAGCCTGCAGGATTAACTACTGTGCCACGACACCTGGCTCTTCATGAATTTGTGGTGTGCCTATATAGGGTAAACCACCCACTGCTAGGTAATGCGCATGAAAAGGTAAGAAAAATACATGTCAGAATATCTAGTTGTGCGTACTTACTCATTACGCCCGCCGTCTGGAGGACCAGTCTGGTGATCTTACGGTACCTCAACTAGCACAGCCTCCCCCCCCCCCCCCCCCCCCCCCCCCCCCCCCCGCCACACCCCCACCCCCCCACCCCCCACCCCCAAGCCCACCAAGTTTTCGTTTGAAATTTTGAGCCAGTATTCCTTAAGACGGAAGGGGAAAATTCGGCAATGAGCGGTTTTTCAGCAAATCTCACGCATTACTGAAAACATTAAGAGGACCGGCCTATTGAAGCCTCTAATGGAATAAAGTTTCAAAGTTTCTTTTCAATGTTTTTTTCTTCAAAAACAAGTTTTCAGAAGGTGTATGTTAAAGAGATGTGTGAATGGCGGTTTTTTTTTTGGTTTGTTTGTTTTTTTTTTTTGTTTTTTTTGATGACTTTGTGAGTTGATTTTAACGTGGTGACAGCCCTGATATGGCCCTCTGGGGTCGGTTGGGCTATAAGCAACATTGCCTTACTTCTTTTAAAAAAGTACATTAATATCTTGACCGGTATTTACGTTTTTCCCGTATCAAATTTCGAGGCTGTAGTCAATGACCAAACTTTGAATCAGGCAGAAAAATGTGCACTTCTAGGCGGATTTCAGAGTACTTAGAGACAGGTGTGGAATTTTCGTTATATACAATCTGATGCATCAGAAAGACATTTCAGCCTTTTGTCCACAGGAAAGCCGTACCTGTTTTCAATGTTGTTTTGCTCAATCTAGCCCAATTCATTAGACAGGGAAAGAGTGTTCAGTTCTTTAATACGTTCTTTTTAATACGTGCTTTTTTTTCTGTTTTTTTTTTTCCCCCTTATGTTTTGTCTGTTGAACCATACACCAGACATGGTCAAAGGTGACAAAATCGTGAATGTTGAACTCGGACTAGGATGGGTCGACGAATAGGTTTGACGATTCCAATCCTTGCGTCGCTTCCACCGAGTCCTTCATGATTTTGCACGTCACGGTTCCTTGGCAACGGTGCACAGGAGCTTGCGAAAATCCAGACAGGAGGCAGAAGACAAGACCGGTTGGTTTAACACAGGTTGGTTAACCTTGACAAATGTGAAAAGGGGTGAATGACTTCAAGTTTGACACTACAATATGGGATGCAGTCTGCGATCAAATCTAACAGCGTCTTCACTTAAGTGTCGAGAGTACAGCAAGAAACTAATGCCATAGTAAATGACGTGGAACAGATCTAAAAATGTAAAAACAAACAAACAAACAAAGAACATTGTCTCCTTAAATTTTTAAAGGTGGAAAATAATGTGGCCTGTCGTATTTCTCTACTTTTCATATCGTTGATAAGCATCAAATACAGCAGTGGAGAATTAAACCATTTTCAAGTTGAGAGATTCGCCACTACACTCATGCCGTTCTAACCAGACTGATGACCAACGACTACATCAAAGCCGTGATAATGCGTGGCGAATAACTGCGTTACTGTATGTTTCCACGCTTGAGCTGCCACACACCATGTGTTACGAACGTAGATAGTTATAAGGTTATAAGCATGTGTTTTAAATGAGTGTTAGGTTTAGCAAGCATATCAGCATTCAGGTCGAGAAGCGAAGCGAACAAACTCCTTGCACTTTATCCGGAGAGAGTTTTACAGCTCTTGACATTGTGTCACTCCCCACCCCTGTACAAGTCCATCATTCGTCCTCACCTAGAGTACGGGAATGTAGTCTGGCACCCTCGTCTCAAAGGTGATTAGGAGCAGCTAGAAAGAGTTCAGCGTAGGGCACACAGACTCATCCCAGAGCTCCAACACTGGGACTACTGTCAACGTCTCAGAAGACTGGATCTGCCTTCACTGTGTACTTCTTCGGAGGGTTAGAAGCGACATGATTGAATGTTGTACCTGACTGGAATCATACTTTAACAGGGGACATCCTTCCACACGACCTCCACGCACTCCACACACATCGAGGCCAGTCTTAAATTGAAAAAACCCTCAGTCAGAATGGCAGTCCGCCAAAATTTTTTCAGTGTCCGTGTAGTGAATAACCTGGAACTGTCTGTCTGAACAAGTGGTGTCTGCGTGCGCCCTCACTAATCGTTTTTTGCAAGACCAGGATTGACAAAGTATGGGCAGATTATAAGTATAAGTTTTCCTTGGAGCTCCGACTAGTTTTCAAGCGCCCAAACCCGCGCGCGCCAACCTGTTACTAGCTGAGTGTGCAAACAATGAAGAAGAAGGGACAAGCACTGACTGCAGCGAACCGGCTGATAGGCGACTAGCCTACTACAGCTGGTACTGTACTCACTCAAGTAAAAGTAAGTAAACTCGGTCTTTTAGTTCCTTGGTTTGATCTGGTCTTACTTGTCAGTCATGATGCTTTTAATTCTGGACGTGACGGCAGATTCTGGATACCCGAAGATCTTTTTATACGAAGTTGTGTGTGGAAGGTTTTACACAGCTATTGATTTTGCTGAATTTTATCTGGTGATTTATTTGTATATGGTGACGGTGTTCTTGGTAGCTGAAGATCAGTGGGAAGAAATTGCATACAAGCGCGAAGTCGACCAACGCTTCCAATTTTTTGAATTTAGTTGTCATTACTTCATGTTTTTAATCTGAACATTATGGTAGATTTCTTCATTTCGCTTAACAAAAACCGCCCGGGGAAGGAGTGGTTTTGGAAGACCAACACGCCCTACTGATTTTGGGATATTGGTCGTGGTGTTTTTTAATTGTATGGCCCTACATGATGGCAGATTCTTGGAATAATCGAAGAGCGGTGGGAAGGAAAGATGTGGCATGTCTCATGCCTGGCGGAGGGCGGCCCAAGAGGCACCAGTTTTTTTTTTTTTCTTGAAACTTAGTCAAGATGTTTTTAATTTGTCTATTATGGTGGCAGAGTCGTTCAGTATCTGAAGGTCGGGCGAGAAGGAAGCTGTTGTGGTGGAAGAAGCAACATTCTCCATCATGTTTTGTTTTTATTTTTATTTCAATCTTGGCATTTTAATTTGTTAAATAGTTTTGATCTGAACATGACTACAGAGGCGTACCGCGGGAGGGTCAAACACCTAAATTAAATTAATGATTGGAGGTTGGGTGCCGCTGACTGCCCTTTCTCAGCCGCTCCAGTTTTCTTTTTTTGTCAGCTCGAAGAATTCGATAACCCACAGCGAGAGTTTTGCGCACTATGGTATCATGGGTATTCACTACAACGAGACAGACCCTGTACTCTTCCAGAGAGATCGCCAGTCTCATTCGTGGGCTTTAAAATAAATAATGAAAGTAAGAAATCTAGCTTACCCGGTTTCACTGTTCGTCGGGGAGGGTTGGGGGGGGGGGGGGGGTGGGGGGGGGGGGGCGGGGGGGGCGGGGGGGGGGGGGGGTGGGGGGGGGGGGGGGCGGGGGGGGGGGGGGGGGGGGGTCGGGTGTGGGGGGGCAGGTGGGCTCGCTGACAGGGGTGTTCGATCTGGGTCGCTGTACCGCCCACCGTCGTAACCGAGTCAAATGTGGGCGTTGCCTGAACCCCTGTACCCTTCAGTTATGGGATAACGGAAAACGTCGCCTTCTTGCCATGAAAACGGCACATCTCCCACCCTTGTCGCTAACAACTCTCGTATGTGGCTACAAACCCGATCGGCTCGGGGGTCTACAAACAACATAACTTGATTCTCAGGCGGCCATCTTTGAGTTTCCGTATTATTGTTATAGTCAGGCATCACGTGGGCAATTGGATTGGTGCTCCCTGACGAATGCACTGCCATCGCTAGGCGATGAAATAAATGAGGATAGTGACGGTGAGGAAGAGTCTATTAAGATCTAAGTTAGGCCTCAGGCCACTATAAAGATAGGTTAGCCGGATTTGTTGGCACTTTGGCCTCACGTCTCGGTGGCTCGCCGACCCAGCAGAGGTATCTCGGTGTATCTTGCGGTTCTACGAGTATTGTTCAGGGTCTATGTTCGCCAAACAAACTTACAGAACAGATGTCATAGTGTTGCAGACTGGGCATCATCTACGTTGTTGTATTTTCTCTGCTTTCTTTTTCCAGTGATCGCTGGCTAATCGCGGTACGCAATGCTAAATCAAAAATCACACACACCACCCACTCAGTCACGTGCCTACTGCCCTCCAACTAGAGACATCTGACAGCACGACTACCATTTTTACACACTTGACAGGAGAGTGAAGTTATGCGGAGAACTTGGGTGGGCATGTGAGGCAGCTGAACGAGCAGCAAAGTTTATTGTTTTTTTCTTTGCTTTTTGCGTTTTTTTTTTTTTGGCTCTTTATTTGCTATCTTCGCATGTTCTTCATCGTGCAGTTGAATTAAGCTCAGGTTGTT
>JADBJO010006303.1:132827-135327 GCA_016801955.1 Conus betulinus | reverse complement strand
TGCGGCTGTGGTTATAGTGTGGGTGTAGGGCCAGACTTAGCAAACCTGAAACATTTTTAAAGTCAAACAAACAGCATAATAACAAAGTGCTTGCATGTGTGTGTGTGTGTGTGTGTGTGTGTGTGTGTGTGTGTGTGTGTGTGTGTGTGTGTGTGTGTGTAAACATATAAATGCACATATATTTACTTTAGCTGACAAAAGAACAGACATTTGTGTTCATAGAAAAGGGAAGGCTATTAGCAACTAAATCAATGTATGAAGAGTATTTATATATCATACAAAATAACATTGAAAACAAGTAAACAAACAAACAAAGATAAAGAGAAAAGAAAGTGACAGACATGGAAGCTTAGATAAACATTTGCTGTATTGTGTCCGTCTGTCAGTCATTAGCCTCGAATTTAACTGACAGCTTTCAATCAAAGGTTTGTATAACAACGAATTATGATGAAACTGATTCCATGAAATATTGATACAAGCCACATATTTTTCAATTTCATAGCAGTGTTTTGAATAACACTGAAATTGTGGATGTTGAGATATCTGATTATCACATTTACACTATATGGTTAAATACTTTGCCAACAGTAAAATATGATCAAATACCTCATCTATCATGACATTGGCATCAAATCAGCGAGAAATGAGATTCAGGTAGAACCAACTGGGGAACTCCACATCGATCTCTATGGATCCCTGTCCACTGAGGGATTTCAGGGATTCAGGAAAAAAAACCGTGCAGCCGAAGGTGCCAGCGGGACGAGAGAGATGCACTGTCCCCAACTGCCAAACCGTCCAGCCGGGAGCAATCCTGCACCGCCCTTGGAAGCCTGCGCTGTGTTCATCATACAGGGTGCAGGCACACACAGAGCATTCCACTGAACTGGTGAAGAGAGGGGCCAGGGAAGAGCAAACCAGACATTGTAGCAACGTGGACAAGAAGAGGAGCCTAAGAAACCCCTAATGCAGCAGACAGATAAAAGAATGAACAACCCACCTCATGTCCAAAGGGCAACAACTGATGCTAGTGAGGCTTCGCACGGGCCACAACCTGTTCAATATACGTATGTACCGGAAACTCAAAGTGGGCGACCTCACAATTTTGCCCTAGGATCAAGAGGACCAGACAGAAAAACACACATCTGTCAAAGATGCCTCTCTTTCAAGCGAGCGAGGTGACAGGAAGTGTTTCCCGACGACGGTTCCATTGACCCCTCAAGTCAAGTCAAGATGTTTGAAGCCTGGCCGACCTCGAAGAACACTTCAGGACTGCCAGTAAGTTCACACACACACACACACACACACACACACACACACACACACACACACACACACACACACACACTGACCTCAAGATCGGCGGAACTTGAAAAAGACGGCAGCATCCATCGTCGAGTATGGGCTGGCTGTTTGTCAGCGACAGTCGAGAGAGAGAGAGGGGGGGGGGGGGGGGAGAGAGAGAGGGGGAGAGAGAGAGAGAAAGAGAGAGAGAGAGAGAGAGGCTGAGAAAGAGGGGGGAGAGAGAGGGGGGAGAGAGAGAGAGAGAGAGAGATAGAGGAGAGATAGAGGAGGGGGGGAGCGAGAGAGGGGAGAGGAGAGAGAGAGAGAGAGAGGGAAAGAAACAGAGGGAGAGGGAGGGAGAGAGAGAGGACAGAGGGAGGGACAGAGATCATACACCAGCATTAAAACCGCCTCCTACAAGAAAGTCTTCACACCAGGAGCCAGACTGAGCCAGAACAGAAAGACCGTACAGAGATATAGACGAACAGAGATGGAAACAATCAGAGATATAGATGAACAGAGATGGAAACAATCAGAGATATAGACGAACAGAGATGGAAACAATCAGAGATATAGACGAACAGAGATGGAAACAATCAGAGATACAGATGAACAGAGGTGGAAGCAATCTGAGATACAGATGCACAGAGATGGAAACAGTCTCTGGAGAAACGACAGCGCCATGAAAGATGAACGACCCGCACAGGTTTCCACATGTGCTTCAAGACCCTGAACATTCTCAAGGGAAACCAGGCAGTTGACCTTCTCATCAACAGGCTGCAGGAAATACGGGATATCCACATAGATGAACACCCTGACCAAAAGAGCGGAAGCAGTACAGAGAAGCAGAGAGGTCGTGAATTTATTTCTTCACGTTATTTTGACGTTTAAAGTCCACGCCCACCAAAGCAATATGGGTAGACAAGGATACTCTTCCCAAGAAAATGTGAGTCTACCGAACACTACACTGCCATCACCAGAACAGAACTGTACGTTGGGGGGGGGGGGGAGGTTAAAAGGTTAAAGTTCCCAATAGACCTTTGGCCGTGGGCGCAGTGACCTGTCAGAGGTTCACTGGTCCATGTCACGACATGATGAAAGTGACCTGTCAAAGGTTCACTGGTCCATGTCACGACATGATGAAAGTGACCTGTCAAAGGTTCTGGTCCATGTCACGACATGATGAAAGTGACCTGTCAAAGGTTCACTGGTCCATGTC
>JADBJO010006303.1:127827-130327 GCA_016801955.1 Conus betulinus | reverse complement strand
ACCACGTGATTCATGGGGATATCCCCCAACAGCAGGGACCAAAATGATAAGGCACACACAGACCAGTAGACAGGGACTGGCACCAAAGGGAATGAAGGGGTGATCAAAGGCAAGGGAGGCACGGTGATAATAATGATAATCATCATCATAATAATAATGAATACTTATATAGCGCCTATTCCCGGCTAGAGACCAGGCTCTAAACGCTTTACAATCCACACTTGTTTACACAACGGGCTGCCTACCTGGGTAGTGCCGACTGAAGAGCTGCCAGCTGGCGCTTCATTTAGTCGTTTCCCGTGTCATCCAGTCAATATCGTTCAATATCGTTCACTCAATACCCTTACTTCCTTCATTCTTTCCATTTCTCACGCAGGGTGCATGCTATGTGTAACGTGTCATCCATACCAACGCCAAACTGGCCTTCTCTTCCGAAAGTTGGTGATGGGATTTTACGTGTGTGCAAGATGTTATGCGTGCGTTCACACACGGAACCTCGGTTTATAGTCTCATTCGAAGGACTGTATGGGAAATGGAGTCAGAAGCAATGTTAACTCCGAGGGAAAAATCCCCCTGTATCGATACAGCCCGGCGGAGATTCCAACTCGCGACCCCAGGATCACGAGTCCGGCGCTCTACCCACTGAGCTCTTCTGGCCCCATAATAAAGGGGCAATCAATCTGAAATGAAGAGGATGCAAGAGAATCTTGGTATCAGTCCAAGCAAGGCCAAGAGGGGCAGCGGACTGGTGGGAAAGCACACTTCAAAGAAGTGTCAACTGGAATGAACTGTCACTCATGAGGGCAAACCGAGGGAATCAGCCTCCAAGCAAAAGTGCTCGCCATAGAGCTGGGAGCGAGACAGGCCGTATGTAACACATCTTGCAGCTGATTTTTTTTTGTGTGGAAACCGCTCTCGATTCCTGGGAACAGAAGGAAAGAGCGCTAAATTCAGCAGCAGAAGGGCTTGAGCAGAGGTCTGCTTGGATCTGGTCAAAAAGGAAGAGAGGTAACCTTCATAAGGATTCAGTTCTCGAGCTTACGACAAGCATCCGTCAGTCAAATCGTTAAGAGAGAGCGACTTGGCGCTCGGACATCCTGAAGTTGCAGGTTCGAATCTACGAAGACATGTATCCCACAGTCAAATCGTTAAGAAGGAGCGACTTGGCGCTCAAACCATCCTGATGTTGCAGGTTCGAATCTACGAAGCAACGTCGTGGTGGGGGGGGGGGGGGGGGTGGGGTGGAGGGGGGGGGGGGAATAGCCGAAGTGGAAAGGCATCCAGGACTCATGACCAGAATATGCTTCTGCTCCCCCCCCCCCCCCCAAATACACACGCCCCCCCTCCCCCATCCGCCCCCCCCCCCCCCCCCCCCCCCCCTTAGACTGTAAGGAGTTGCGGGCTCAAACATTGGCGTGAAAGGGTGGGGGATGGGGTGGGTTGTGTGTGTGTGTGTGTGTGTGTGGTGTGTGTGTGTGTGTGTGTGTGTGTGTGTGTGTGTGTGTGTGGTCTTCGCTGTCTGTGTCTAGCTCTTGTCCAGAGCTTCTTTTAACTGAACTCGATTGTAAGCTGCTCCCTCTCGTCTGAGTCATCGTAGTTGACTGAGCTTGTGTGCATACGCCACTCCAGGTTGAGGTGGTTGTGCTTTGCTGAACTTGTATAGTATTACACTGCCTTTTTAAGAGTGACCTTGTTTGAATCTCTCTCTCTCTCTCTCTCTCTCTCTCTCTCTCTCTCTCTCTCTCTCTCTCTCTCTCTCATTCTGTGTGTGTGTGTGTGTGTGTGTGTGTGTGTGTGTGTGTGTGTGTGTGTGTGTGTGAGTAAGTGTGTGTGTGTGTGTGTATACGTGCGTGTGCGTGTGCGTGTGTGCGCGCGGCGCGTGTGTAAACTCTAACACACAGACATACATGCTTTATATAACATTGAGCTTTACTGAGCATGTAAATATAAACCACTCTTCTACCTGATCTGATTTTTAAAATTATTTTTCTTCAAAGGTGACATATTTAGTTTGACCTGACTGACATAAGCACTCTGACAGAAAAAAAAAACAACGTTTTACACTAGTTTTGTTTTTAGTTCAACAAATTGATTCTTTGGTATTCTATCCTCAGCTTTTTTTTATCTGTTGGCGGCATAGTTTCCATGTCTGGTTTGACCTTCATGGTCAGCCTGGGTATAAACAACATGACAAGGAAGCCGGCTTTATTCCTGTCGCGTCCCAATGGAGTAATTCTGCTTTTCTTTTCTTTTTCTTAGCTTATACATTCACTGTTCTATTGTCTTGCATGCGTTTTGTGTTTCCCACATTTTTTGTTTTGTTTTGGGTTTTTCGTTTTGTTTTGTTTTGTTTTTGCGTAGGCTGATACTCCGGCGGACACTCCCTGTATAGACAGGCAAGGATTAACCTCATCTACCCAACAAAGGGAGTGGTGTTTTGTGTGTATGACCGTTTTTTTTTTTTATTCCGCCATTAAGGTGCTATGTGTTGTGTGTCATC
>JADBJO010006303.1:100327-102827 GCA_016801955.1 Conus betulinus | reverse complement strand
GAAACAATGAATGAATGAATTAAATCAATAAATGAATGGAACCCTTTCTTCAGCAGGTCCACTTTTCAATTTGCATAGTGTGACAGACCCACTTCACCATGCAGCACACGACCCCAACCCTTTTTTTTTTTCCTTTTTTTTTTTTTGTGGCATCAGTTGTTGGGATCAATGGAGCACCTAAGTCGGTGACATTTTTTTTCTTTTTTTTTTTCTTTTTTTTTTTTTTTTTCCCCTTTTTTTTTCCCTCCTGAGGCCGAAATCCACCTCTTCAATTTTGGTGCTTCACACTGTCCTGTTCATCTGCCAAAAAAAAACACACAAACAAACAAAAAGCAAAAAGCGGGAAAAAACAAAAAACGATTTCCACAACTAGCTTTTTTTTTTTTCTGATTTTTTTTTCAACCAGCCACTTACACACCATGCGTAGTCTGTATGTTTTCTCACAAAATTAATGGACACATTCTTGCTGATTTTAGTGTTTTGGCGTTTGATACAATGTGTCTGGGTTTGTTAATGTTCTAACGATCCCAACTCTGTGCTGAGAATGAGTGAATGAATGACTCGGTCAGTCGATCAACCGATCAATCAACCATCCAATCTATCAATCAATCAATTATCAACCCTTTCTTCAGCAGGTCCACTTACTCGAACCGTGCTTAATCACTTCATTACGCAGTACACAATCCTGACCTGAGAATGAATGAATGAAACGATGAATGAATGAATGAATGAATGAATGAATGAATGAATGAACGAACCAACCAACGAAAGAATGAATGAATAAATGAATGAATGAATGAACCAACGAAAGAATGAATGAATGAATGAATGAATTAATTAATTAATTAATTAATTAATTAATCGACCAATTGATCAATCAATCAATCAATCAATCAATCATCAATGCTTGCTTTAGCAGATCCAATTCCCAGAACCGTGCTTAATCACTTCATCACTCAGTACACAACCCTGACCTAAGAATGAATGAATGAATGAATGAATGAATGAATGAATGAATGAATGAATGAATGAATGAATGAATGAATGGAACCCTTTCTAGAGCAGGTCCACTTTCCAATGGCGTGCCTAACCTACATGACCACACAGCACACGACCCCGACACTGGCCTGAGAATGAGTGAATGAATGAATGAATGAATGAATGAATGAATGAATGAATGAATGAATGAATGAATGAATGAATGGATGAATGAACCTCTTTTTTAAGCAGGTCCTTTTCTCCATAGTGTGCCTGGCCCACGTCACCACTTAGGACACGACGACTCTGACCCTGACCTGAGAATGAGTGAATCAGTCAATGAATGAATGAATGAATGAATGAATGAATGAATGAATGAATGAATGAATGAATGAATGAATGAATGAATGAACCCTTTCTCACCAAGTTCGCTTCCTTGTTCCGTGCCTGATCCAAGCCATCATACAGAACACGACCCGCGACCCAGATCTGAGCATGAATGAATGAATGAATGAATGAATGAATGAATGAATGAATGAATGAATGAATGAATGAACCCTTCCTTTAACATGTTCACTTTCTCATGGCGTGCTTGACCCAGGACCGCGACCCTATCCTGAGAATGAATGAATGAATCAATCAATCAATCATAAATCCTTTCTTCATCAGGTCTTTTTATTTGAACCATACTTGCTCAGTCACCACAGAGTGAAGAAGGACTCTGACCCTGAGCTGAAAATGAATAAATGAATGAATGAACCAATGAATGAATGAATGAACGAATGAATGAATGATGAATGACGAATGATGAACGCATATTTTCTTCTGGCGGGTCCAGCTCCTCGTACTGTGGCTGACCCATGTCATCACAGAGTTCACGACCCCGTCCCTGACATGAAAATGAATGAATAAATGAACGAACAAACGAATGAATGAACGAATGAGAAAACGAATGGATAAATGTATGAATGAATGAATGAATGAATGAAAAGATAGGTGAATGAATGCGTAAACGAACGAACAAATGAACAACAAACGAACGAATGAACGAATGAATGAATGAATAATCAAATGAATGAATGAATGAACGAACGAACGAATGAATGAATGAATAAGCGAACGAACTAACTAACAAACGAATGAATGAATAATGAAACTATGAGCGAATACATGAATCAATCAATTAATCAATCAATCTGTCAGTAAAGAAGATGAAGGAGAGGGAGGGATAAATGATGAATTGGGGGGAAATCAGTGAAAGAATGAAAGGTTGGAAGTAATAAATTGCAGACAGGAAGAATGAGTGAAGAAATGAAGGTTGGGATGTATGAACAACAGACAGGAAGAAATGAATAAACGAATGAAGGAAAGTGTGAAGGGCAGAAGGAAAGAAATGAATGAACGAATGAAGGCTTGGAGGGACAGACATTGACGGACAGAAAAAATGAATGAACGAATGAAACTTGAGAGGGATAATGAACAGACAGGAAGAAATAAATGAAAGAATGAAGGTAGGAGGGAT
>JADBJO010006303.1:87827-95327 GCA_016801955.1 Conus betulinus | reverse complement strand
TGTGTGTGTGTGTGTGTGTGTGTGTGTCCCTATATGTGTGGCGTGTCTGAGTGTGAGTGTGTGAGTGAGTGTGTGTGAGTGAGTGAATGAGTGCGCGCGCGCGCGCGCGTGTGTGTGTATGTGCGTGCGCGCGCGCACACGTGCGCGCGCGTGCGTGAGTGTAAGTGTGTGAGTGAGTGAATGAGTAAGTGAGTGTGTGTGTATGGGTGTATGAGAGAGAGAGAGATGGAGGAAAAGAGAGAGAGGAAGGGGCGGAAAGAGGGAGGGAGAGAGAAAGGGGAAAGAGAGAGCGGAGGAGGAGAGAGCGAGCGAAACAACGACGACAGAGAGAGAGAGAGAGAGAGAGAGAGAGAGAGAGAGAGAGAGAGAGAGAGAGAGAGAGAGGAGAGAGAGAGTTGGGGAGGGGGGGGGGCAGAGAGACGGAGAGGTGACAATAGACAGACAGACAGGCAGACAGGCGGACCGAAAAAGACAGAGAGACCAAGAGAAACGGAGCGAGACAGAAAGAGAGAGACAAATGAGTGACAAAAATAGAGGAGCGGGAGGGAGGGACGGAGGGAGGGAGATGGATAGAGAGGGGGGGGGAGAGAGAGTGTGAAGTCAGGTGAAAATAGAGTTATTGACCATAACGAACAAGACAAGGGGTATCATCAGATATTCATATATTAATGTTCTATTAAATGTCTTTGATATTCTGTTTTTTGAACGATGATTAATGTCATTTTGGGATTTCATTCTACAGTTCTGTCACTGAATGTCTGCGATGTCGTAAAGAGATTAGATCCTGGGCGGGAGACAAATATACTTTTATTTGGGGTGCCGGAATAGCTCAGTGGTAGAGCGCCGGACTCGTAATCCTGGTGATCCTGGAGTTGCGGGTTTGAATTTCCGCCGGGCCGTTTCGGTACAGGGGGACTTTTCCCGCGGAGTTAACACTGGTTTCTGACTCCATTTCCCACACAGTCCTTCGAATGAGACTATAAACCGAGATTCCGTGTGTGAACATACGCATAATTTCTTGAACACACGTAAAATCGCATAACTAACTTTCGGAAGAGAAGGCCCAGTTTGGCCGTTGTATATGGATGACACGTTACACATAGCATGCATCTTCCCCGAAGTCGGAGTATGGCTGCCTCAATGGCGGGATAAAAAACGGTCATACACACAAAACTCCACTCCCTTTGTTGGGTAGATGGGATTGATCCTCGCCTGTCTGTAAAGGGAGTGTCCGCAGGAGTATCAGCCTGCTTACGCTGAAAAAAAAAAAAACAACTTTTATTTTAACAATTGCTGAACTGACTCACAAAAACGATAGTGTAAGGGTATTTAACATTTCAAACATAAAGGCACCTTTACTGAAGATGCACTTGAGTTTAAAGGAAGGAAGTTAAATTCTTTACAGCCAGATACTTCCATAGAAGATGAGTTTAGATGAGTGAGTTTAAGAGCACGTCTGTACAGACTTTCAAGAGGTTTTACGGTTTTCTAGCTGAATCTTAACATGCTGAGGCATCATCTACATTACTTTGACTAGGAGCGTGGAAAATAGAGTCCGAGTATGATGATAAAATAGATGCAAAGTTCTATTGAAATATTGTTTTTCTTTTTTCTATTTTTTTTGTTTATTATGATTTTTTTTTAAAGTAAATTTGAAACTCGACTGACCAATATGAATTATTATCAATGATGATATCACGTAGTTTATGAGAATCATCTCATATAAAGTTTTATCATGGACGATCAGTTGTTTTCGACTACCTATGAAGTTTATTAGGCTGAAGTATCATATTGTTCAGTTCTGTCCATTTCACACGGTTATCAACTTCATTTGCATAAGAGCACACACTAAGTCTAGATTTTACCAGTGTTCCGGAGAGAAGTGAGATAAAAAAAAAAAAAAAAAAAAAAAAAGTTCAAAAGACGACAAGATGTAAAGAAGATCACTTAAGTAAATTGTAAATAACCAATGGTCCCAGGATAGAACCCTGATGGACAGCAAAATTGATAGGCATGAAAGCGGATGAAACCGAAGTTTGCAAAAATAAAAAATACTATTTTTGAGTTCAGTAAGACAGGAAGATTGAACAACGTGTAAGTGATTCTTTCGATAAACCTTATTGTCTTCGTTTTCTTAAGAGAAGATCATGGTCAATAACATCAAAGCTTTGGCAGAATCCAGAAAAAATTGTATCTGAGAGAAGATCTTTATTGATGTTTGAATTTCCCATTCTACTAGGCTGGTAAGTGATGTGTGGCTGGACTTTTTTTCTGATTCCAATTTCATTAGGACGAAATAAATACTGTGTACTGAAGTGTGCCTGGAAATATTGCTTGAGATTTTTTTTAGAGTTACAGACAAGTTGGACTGAATTGATATTGGTCTATGATTTGAAAGTCATGCGATCACCTGATTTAATCAATAGTACTTTGACATATTTGAATGGTAACAATTCTCAATACAAAGGTAATAGATATAAATGAGAGTCGGAAATAAAAGTTGGGCAGATTTTCAAAGTTTTACTATATCATTTTCACCTCTATAATTAGACTGTTTTAACATGCTTTAGTTTTTCTGTATACACCTGTACACCGATGAATCGCAAGCGAAAGTTGGACTCTGATCGTTAAGCAACCACAAAATTTACTAATAAACTTCGTTGTGTTTACACAATTAACCTTAACCATTTTTTCTGCCATGGTACACATGTATTTATTGAGATTTTCTGCAATTTACGCTGTTGACAAAAGAGATACAGGTTTGTTGATGATTTAAGCGACAATTGATTTAAGGCTTTCCATGTCGATTTCGTGTTTTTTTTTAATTTTTTTTTTTATAGTTGATTAAAAAGTCACTTAAATGTTTCTTATGAGTATTATCTTTTCATAGCGATTACTTTGTTCGGTAGTTTCTCTTAAACTTTGCTCTCTTCTTCTTGACCGTAAGAAGAATACACGAACTTTAATATTTGCATGAATTTCACGATTACACCATTGTAGCTTACCCACCGGTTCGACGCGTTTAATCTAAGAGGGGATGTGTTTTATCATAGAGAGGGAGAAATGTACGATACCACCCTACGGTTACTAGAAAAAAAAAATTCCAAGCACAATCATGCGGAAACTATTAAAATCGAAAGACTCATGAATATCAAATTTATATCTATGTGATTACCTTTCACAATTTTCGTACCCTCCCCCTCCCCCATCCCCACCCACCCCATTTTTTTGTTGTTGTTGTTGAACAAAGTTGGACAAGTTTCAAAACGGAGCGACTGATGGCGGAGAAACGAAGCAAAAAATTAGAAAGAGTGGGGTTAGTTGCCGCCAAGGACATTGACAAAGTACAGGACAAGACTTGTCCCCACTCTTTCTAAAAGTTGGACAAATTGGAAAAATGATCACTAAGACCAAGTACCAGCTCAGAAATTTCTAGAATGTGAATCGAATTTAAGTAGATATGATAAGGTGAGTATATCAGACTGTAACGATTTTCTTGTCATGGTATTTTATTAACTGTGTTGAGTTATAACAGTCAAAACTTCGTTTCCGTTTATTGTGGGATTGAAGCAAATCTATGTTAAAATCACCAAGCAAAATAATATCTGACGAATAAATAGAGACAACCCTCTATCATGGACTTAGAACGATCAAATCAATTCACAAGTTCATCAAGGTTTCGGCATACAAAGCTAGTAAAATGGTTTTAGTCCATTCTTAAACAAAGCTCTTAAGATACACTCCATACTGTATTAATTAAAACTAGGGATCCCTTTATACCCAATCTAATTTTGGACATATCCCATAAGATGCGTTTTTACTTTTGTTGTAGCATCTTTTCTTATGAGATTGTACCCTTGAATCATTACAAAACGCATACTAACTTTGACAACTGAGATTCACAGAAACCAAAAGAATGGAAACGGTTATTTTTAAAGAAAAGTACCCGAAAAAAGGCATACACACATAACGTAATAACGTACGCCTCAAAATACTCGAGAAAAAGTATACGTGGTCAACTGGACACTGGCTGTCTAAAAGAAAATCCATGTTCTTGTCCCAAGTCTGAGTAACTTAACGGTCATGTTAAAGAATAAAATTTTTTAAAAACCAATCGAGAGAAAAAGAAAAACCAAAGAGTAGCTACTTCCACTAGGGGGCCTTGGGCTCGGGGGCCTGGGGGGGCGGGCTTGGGGGGGGGGGCGGGCTTAACAGGGGGCGGGGGCTGGGGGGGGGGGGGGGGCGGTCGGTGGGGGGGGGGGGGGGGGCTTAGGGGCTGGCGGGGCGCGGGGGGCTCCTGGGGGGGGGGTGGGGGGGGGGGCGCTTGGGCGTTGGGGGGGGGGGGGTGGCTGTGTGGTGGGGGCTGGGGGAGGGGCTTTCGGGGGGGGGGGGCTCTATGGGCTATGGGGCGGGGGCGGGGGGCGGGCTCCCGGGGACGGGGGGCTGGGGGGGGGGGGGGGTGGGGGGGGATGGGGCTTGGGGGGGGCCTTCTTTGGGCTTTTCTGGGGGCTGCTTCTTTGGGCTTGATGGCTCGGCGCCTTCGGGGGATCTTTGCTGGGATCTATGGGGCTAGGCCGGGGGCGTTTTAACTTTAGTCTTTTGTTCTTCGGGCTTTTCTTTCCCAGGGCACTAGGGCCTTGGGCTCGGGGGGCTCGTCTTTATGCTTATTATCTTACGGGGGGGGGCTTATCTCTATGGGGCCTTTTGGGGGGCGGGGGGGGGCTAGCCGGGGCTGGCTGGGCGGCCTGGGGGGCTCTGGCCTTTTAATTTGGGCCTCTTCTTGGGCTTCGCGGGCTTCTGGCTTTTGCCCTTTTTGGCCTTACCTTGCCCTGGGGGGGGGGCTGGCGTCCTATCTATCTGGGGCTGGGTCGGGGGGGAGGGGGGGGGGGGCTGGGGGGGGGGGCTAGGCGGGGGCGGGGGGGGGGGGGCGGGCGGGGGGGGGGCGGGGGGGCTGGGGCTAGGGGGGGGGGATATGGGGGGGTGGGGGGGGGGCCTTTTTTTCTTTTTATTTATCTATTTTTCTTTTCCTATTTTTTTTTTTTATGTTTTATTCTCTTCTCTATCTTGTTCACGAAACCAAAGAAAAAATTTATGGACGGGGAAGACAAAAAAAAAAGAGGGGGGGGGGGGGGGGGGGGGGGGGGGGGGGGG
The DNA here is from genome assembly GCA_016801955.1 of Conus betulinus. Classification (NCBI taxonomy): domain Eukaryota; kingdom Metazoa; phylum Mollusca; class Gastropoda; order Neogastropoda; family Conidae; genus Conus; species Conus betulinus. The sequence continues at coordinate 90,176 of JADBJO010006303.1, read as the reverse complement.
GGGGGGGGGGGGGGGCGCCGGGGGGGGGGGGGGGGGGGGGGTGGGGGAGGGGGGGGGGGGTGGGGGGTGGGGGGGGGAGGGGCGGGGGGGGGGGGGGGGGGGGGGGGGGGTGGGGGGGGGGGGGGGGGGGGGGGGGGGGGGCGAGGTATCTTTGTAACGAACCAAAGAAGAAATTTGGGAACGTGGATGGGAAGAAAGGGGACAGAGAATTTCTTATATTTTTTGAAGAAGTGGACAACGCCGTTAAATTAAATATTTCGTAATAATAAATCGTTCGGTCGTTTATAGTATCTTCTTTTCTTATCTTTTTTCTTTTTTTATTTTTCTTTTGTTTTGATTTTTTTTGGTTGTTTGTTTGTTTACTAACGATACATATTTAAAAAAATAAATTGTTTCATTTTGACCTACAACAACGCACTACTTCACAAAGCATCAACCAAATACCGTAAAGATCATCCATCAAACCCAAATTCTACAAGAGTTGGCCAGCGTGAAGGAGTGGTGAGTCAAAGCGAAGGCGAATACGGAGCAGCGAAATCATGGTCCTACCAGCGACGGAGTAGTAAGGGTAGCGAGGGCGTAAAGGAGGTCAGTCAGGGAGCATGCGAGCACTGTGGGTTCATGCTTACGTTGCCAAGTTGCCAGTTGTTGATTGTTGACGTCAGCCAGCAGTTCCCGTGCACAATCGAGCCAGAGGAGGGATTTTGGACGCCAGGACAGTCCGCTATAGGACACGCCTCCCCCGTGACAGAAAGATTGGCAACGGGAGTAACAAGAATAAGTCAGTAGCGGGACTCCACAGGGGGAAAAAAAAAAATCGGGGGGTGTTTGAGGGAGGGGGGGGGGGGGGGGGGGGGGGGGGGGGGAGGGTCTGTGTTGGTGGTAAAAAAGACCATCAGCTTGCACCGTCAGTTGTTTTCAAGGCCAGAGGAAAAAGGGAGAAAGGGGTCGGGGGGGGGGGGGGGGGGGGGGGGGGGGGCGGGGGGGGGGGGGGGGGGGGGGGGGGGAACAAAATACCACGGATGAGGAGTGTGTGAGGAATCTGTGTACTAAGTATTAGAAAACACTAATGCATGTATTTGACCCAAGATACAGCCCGTTCCTTTAAATGTTTCATAACCCCCCCACCCCCCTTTCCTCCAGATTTGCAGAAGCTTGCATTCTCCCTATCCTCTCACCCCCCCCCCCCCCCCCCCCCTCCCGCTTTCCTGTGGGGTTTTTTTTTTTTTTTTTTTTTTTGTGTTTGGGGGGGGGGGGGGGGGGGGGGGGGGGGTGGGGGGGGGGTGTGCTTTTTTTTTTTCTTTTTGTTACGAAATCTGCATTTCCGACTTTTCTCCCACCCCACATTCCTGCTGCTTTTTACGAAACACGCACCTTGTTTCCCACACTCATCCCCCCCCCCACCCCCCCAACACCCCCCCCCCCCCCCCCCCCCCCCCACCCCCCCCCCCCCCCGCCCACCACACCCCACCCTCCCCACCACGTCAGCATACAAAAAGATGCTGCTAGGTTTACTGCCACCCCGACCCTCAGTTCGATCTCTCTGCCCGCCCTTCAACACCCCCCCCCCCTTTCCACACCCCCCGGGGCCACCCCCTTCCCACCCCCCCCTCATACCTCCCCAATCCTGGTCCACACAGACAGACAGAAGACAGAAACAGACAGAACGGACAGACAAAAGAAGGAAAGAAGAGAAGGAAAAGACGGAGCAATGTCATGTTCACACGCGGGTGCCAAGTTGCCCTTGAGTGTGTGTGCGTGTTTGGAGCCAGGTATATTCATGCTTGAGGCGATTTTCCGACCGGCTGTCTAGTCACTCGTGGAAACTTTATTGACACTGGGTGGGAAAAAGGAGGGGTTGGCGCAGCAGTTGGCCTCACACGTTCGACAGCCTAGGGTGTATGGGCGACATATAAAACGCTCTCTCTCTCTCTCTCTCTCTCTCCTATCTCTCTCTCTCTCTCTCTCTCTCTCATCTCCTCTCCACACACACACACACACACACAAACACACACCTTCACACATTATATGCACACACGCATACACACATTTACACCTCCGTGTACACATACATGCATACATACGCACACCCATGCCCACACACCACACACACACACCACACACACACACACACACGCGCGCGCGCGCGCGCACACGCACCGCACGCACAAAAACACACACAGGCCCATGTGCGTGCGCACGCACAGTCACACAAAACGCACGCACACACACACGCGCGCGCGCGCGCGGGCACGCACGGCGCGCGCACACACCACACACACACAAACACACACACACACACACACAACAGAGAAGGAAGTGTGTGTGTGTGTGTGTGTGTGTGTGTGT
>JADBJO010006303.1:70327-72827 GCA_016801955.1 Conus betulinus | reverse complement strand
CGCCACTGTGTTAAATTCATTAAAACTTTTTGTGTGTAATTTGCATTTCTCCAATTCGCGGCACAGTAAGTACAAAATCTTTGAACGGTGTTGTGTTTTAATGTTTTTTTAGTCTAGTTGCCAAAGTTTGTTCTGCAATACGGACGGCATTTAAATTGGATGGGTATGTGTGCCGGCGTGCGTGCGTACGTGCATGTGTGTGTGTGTGTGTGTGTTGTGTGTGTGGTGTGTGTGTGTGTGTGCGTGGTGCGCGTGTGTGCATGAGTGCGTGGCGTGCGTGCGTGCGTGCGTGCGTGCATGTGTGGTGTGTGTGTGTGTGTGTGTGTGTGTGGTGTGTGTGTGTGTGTGTAGCTGTTGTGCCATGATGTATTGTAGTGTGCATGTGTCCTGTTGGTGGTTGTGTGTGTGTGGTGTGTGTGTGTGTGTGTGTGTGTGTGTGCGCGCGCGCGGAGCGCGAGCGCATGCGTGTTTTTTCATGCGTGTGTTTAGTAATAAATGCAAAAGTATTCCTCTTTTACTGCTACAATCTACCAGAAGTACACACGCATAGTGCCCGGATTTCTTGCTCAAACACATGCATGTGCACACACACACACACACACACACACACACACACACACACACACACACACACACCACACACACACACATACACACACACACACAACACACACACACACACACACACACACACACACACACACACACACACACACATACATGTATTACGAAGCGCAGATGCTTCCTTTAGATGAATACCCAGAGAGTTAGCGTGTTGTAAAATTTGTTATCAAGAGTACAACTAATAAAACGCACATTAGATCTGAAATAAAAATGAGGTCAGATATTGATTTTCCTAAAAAGAGCAAAATCTATAGCTTCTCAAAAAACACTGGCAACTTATACGTCAAAAAGTTAAGGTCAGATATTGATTTTCCTAAAAAAAAATCATCGCTGATTACTGGAGTTTCAATTCGATAAACGATGCTCTATCCATTAGACCGTTATTCTCTCCTATACCACCATGGGGAGCTTAATAAAGCACATTTTGATTGAACATACAGTACCAAAAAAAAAAAAAGATGAAACATAAAATGTTAGCAAGCTATATCAAATGCCATGTTGAAAAGAACTATTCAAAATTATTTGAAAATATACACAGACGGTTCGTGCATGATAAACAAACAGGTTGTGCATTCTTTATACCAGACCTAAGAGTAGAGAAATCATTTCATATCGGAATTAATAAATCGATATTTACAGCAGAATAACAGCTTATAGCCCTGGCTTTAAATTACCTTTTTAAACTTTCCAAAAACAATATTTCAAATTCTGTTTCTGTGTTGATTCTAAATCAGCTTCTTCAGGCATTAAAAGTTTTTCAATTGCACACAAGACCTGAAATGATCATAGAGATAAGTTGTATGATACACATTTAATTGCAAGAGGAACAAATGTAGTAGCTTTTGTTGGATTGTTTTTCATTGTTCCTTTTCATTATAATGAAAAGGTAGACAGGGCAGCTAAACGTGGAGCCAAAAATAGTTTTGATTCAGAATGGTTTGATTTCCCCTTATCAGTACATGAACAGTGTGAACTTAGTTAAGTGCATATCTGGAAAGCTTTCGAATATAGTATGGTAGATCACGTCTGTAAAGAACAGTTTGATGTTAAAAGAATCAAAGATAATTTAACCTTAATAGAAGATTACTCTCATTAATGCACAGGTGGAAACTTAATGCATTTAAAACAAAATATATAAAAAACGTAGTTTGCGTATGTGGAAACAAAATCCTCCAGTTCATATTGTTTCATGCAACGATATGAAAAAAATCATTCCAGTATGAAGCAAAATACTGTGCAGGCCATTTTTCAGTCACCAACTTTAACATACGATTTCTTTCTACACTTAGAACGCACCCCTATTGGAAAATACTTATAATATTTTTCTTATTAACTTTATTGGCGGGGGATAAGAAAGGAAGGTGTGTGGGATGGATAAATGGGAGGGGGAGGGGATCAGGGTCAAAGGACTTTTTTTTTTTTTTTTTTTTTTTTTTTGTTTTCTTTAATACTGTCCTCTTTTTTGGACTTGTCATTGATTTAGTTAGTTGTTTGGTTATAAGTAATTTTGTGTCATGTTAATCTTCACTTATGACTGTGTAAAGATATTTCACACACTTACACATCCACACAACACACACACACACACACACCACACACACACACACACACACAAACACACACACACACACACACACACACACACATTCGCGTGCACGCACACCCCATACAAATACAAATACACACATCATGTACACGCTTGCAATCACTTCCGTACACGTTTTTTTTTTTTTTTTTTTGTTTTTTTTTTTTTTTTTCTAATATCACGAATAGTGGATAGACGTTAAACGAAGGACACACACACACACCATGTACACACACGCATATGTACACACACACACACACACACACACACACACACACACACACACACACA
>JADBJO010006303.1:60327-65327 GCA_016801955.1 Conus betulinus | reverse complement strand
TCGTGGTAGACTCTGGGCAGGACAGTGCTGAAGCCTGTGTGCAGGGGTCCTGGGTTCCCTTCCCCACAGGGACAGTCGCCTGTGAATGGAATGTGGGTCAACTGATGTGGCTCAAGAGTATACAATGCCATCCTCAGCGGGAACAATGTGTTTTGACTGGCTATACTACGTCATGCTTCTTATCGGGACTTTCGAGATTGTTTCCATGTTTGAGTGGCTGTGCTGCGCCTTGACTCTAGTTCTTTCGATGTCATTGACGTAGAGATAATCGGGGGTCTCTGAGACGTTCAGGAGAGAGTGATGCAAGAGGCTGATCTGTGGGTCTTGCTGAGGCTCTAGGACACGTCTCCGTTTTGACATTGTTGTGTCACCTGACCACAGATCACTGCAGGGGACTGTAGAGTGGACCCCACTCAATCACTGACCACAACATGACCCTACAGCCAGCTGACACGTCTGACAAAGCACAGTCAGACAAACTGGACACTGCTAAGCCAGATGTCACACACCCATGTCTCGTTTGGACATGGACCCACGGATGGCAAGTTCCCGCGCAACGTTCAGAATGCGAGAGAATGACGTCAGACCTAATTTCAGTGGAGCGAAACTGGGGAAAAGTGACAGAGCCTGACAACATTTCACCAGGCCTCTGACTTCAGCGTGCAGCCCAGCTATCTGGCGTTTTGCTATAACGCATTTAACATGCCCCTCACAACGTGCAGCCAGCTATCTGGCGTTTGCTATGACGCATTTAACATGCCCCCCTCACAACGTGCAGCCAGCTATCTGGCGTTTTGCTATGACGCATTTAACATGCATTTGCAGCCAGCTGCTGGCGTTTTGCTATGACGCATTTAAACATGTGCACAACGTGCAGCAGCTATCTAGGCGTTTTGCTATGACGTTTTAACATGCCCCTCCAGACATGTATAGTCCCGCGCTGCTTCAGAAACAAAATCATCAATTATCCCTGTTCGAAAGCAAATACGGCCTGCCGGTCTGAATGATCACTGTCCGGTGACTTGAACACCAGCTGTCATGAAAGAATTCGAGCAGCTAATTTTGCAGTTCCTAAAACACATGTGTACCCCCTAGCTTTTGAATTCTTTTCAGCTTGCTTACAAACCCTACATATCTGCTTAGAAATGGCAGACACATGGGCCTTTGTCATGAAAACCGCCCTTTGAGAGTCCCAGCCAGACGTCAGGATCCTGTTCATGGACTACGGTTCAGCATTCAATGCAATTGCTCCTTCAGAACTGCACGTTAAATTGAACCCACTCTTGATCCTGAAATCGGTTTGTGCATGAATCTTTGACTGTCTGAGATATAGACCACAGATCGCTATAGTTGGTCATTTGTTCTCCTCCATCTGTACCCTTTATACTGGAATACAGCAAGGATGTGTGCTGTCCCCAATTGTATTCGTTGATCCCCCATGACTGTGGAACTGGCCATGAATCTAATGCCATGATCGATTTGCCGATAATACCAATAGTAGAAAGTGCAGACCTCGAATGGTGACTAATCTGAATGCAGATACGAAATTTCCCAGCGTATTTGGTGTGAACAAAAATAAAATGGAACCCATCGTATCAAAATCAAAAGAAATGATGCTGCATTTCAGACAGACTAAGACTCATCATCCGTACCTGGCAACCATAGCCAAAGGACAGAAGATCATAAATGAGTTCAGAATTCTTGGACGGATGTTTCTAATGATGTACTTTAAATGGGGAAACAAAGAAACAAAGAAAAAAAGTTATCAGCAAAGCCCAACAACGTCTGTATTTCCTTCGCTTGAAAAAAAAAAAAAATCTGTGTCAACAAGAACCTAATTGTTCACTTCTACAGTGGTATCATTAAACGTTCATTAACATTTGTTATTATCGTCTTGTTTGGGAAAGGTTCAAAATCAGAAATCATAACTCTCTATAGAATTGTTCAAACAGCTACCAAGATCACTGGGTTTGAGCTGTCGTCTTTCGATGAAATCTGTAGAAAGAAATCTGTACATAACGGCAAAGTCAACCAGTGAAGATGGGACACGTTTAGTTTTCGGACTTTCTAAAACGCTTTCGTCAGGCCGGCGCTATAGAAGAATGAAAACAAAAACCAACCGCTTCTGTCCCAAACAAGTCAGTGCTTTCCAGTGCAGATGGAAACGAATGTGATTAAGGAAGGATTCAGTCAAATGCAAAATCCTATCGTTCTGGGCGACAGACCCGTCACCAGGCCTACGGGTCATGCACGTTCGGAAGGTTGTTCAAGTAAGCATGTACGCGCTTACTCGTGCGCGTGGGTCTTGTGAGTGTGAGTGCATTGATCTTGCTATCTATATGCAGCTGTGATCGATTATTATTTTTGTTTTTGTTTTTTCGTCTAGAGTTCGCAGGTGAGCTTTCAATGTGTGTGTGTGTGTGTGTGTGTGTGTGGTTGTGTGTGTGTGTGTGTGTGTGTGTGTGTGTGTGTGTCTGCACGCGCGCGCACACGATCTCGTGTGTATGTGTGAGCTCGCGCGCGCGCGCGCGCGCGCGCGTGTGTGTGTGTGTGTGTGTGTGTGTGTGTGTGTGTGTGTGTGTGTGAACAAGTTTGCTCGACCAGTCGTGTACGTATGCTTCCTGTTGATCCAATGTATAAGTGGTATGTGTTTATGTATAATAAACTTAAGCACTGATATCTCTTGGTGTACGATCCCTTAAATATTACCTGTCTTGGTTTTGCTCTCTTCTCTTCTTCGTTCTTTACTTTTCTCCCCCTATGAAGAAGGGCCTAGGGCCCGAAACGTCGGGATAACAATCTCACCCAAAGGACCAGCTACCACACCCTGGTCAGTTGGACCATTTTCCTCCTGTGTCAAGTCCTGCAGTCAAGACGTCCTCCTCCACGTGTGAAGCGTTAGAGAGGAGCAGCCAGCAAGGGAAGCCGAGATGGGGGCTGTCGGTAGATGGTCAGTCAGGCCTTGCAGGGAAGGACCCTGTATCCTGGACACTGCTTTGACGACTGCGGAGCCTGCTGTACTTCGTCCATTATTGATAGTATGTTCTATCCTATTATTGTACCATTACTGTTATCTTTGTTACTGTACTTCGTCCATTATTAATAGTATGTTCTATCATATGTGTGTACCATTACTGTTATCATAGTTACTGTACCTCGTCCATTATTGAAAGTATGTTCTATCATGTGTGCGTACCATTACTGTTATCTTTGTTACTGTACTTCGTCCATTATTGATAGCATGTTCTATCATATTTGCGTACCATTACTGTTATCATAGTTACTGTACCTCGTCCATTATTGAAAGTATGTTCTATCATATGTGTGTACCATTACTGTTATCATAGTTACTGTACTTCGCCCATTATGATAGTATGTTCTCACATATTTTTTTGTACCATTACTGTTATTATTGTTACTATCATTACCTGAATCGTTACTATTGTTAGTGTTATTATCATTGTTATTACCAACAATGTTGTTATTGATATTACCACCCTTACCGTTATCCTCGCCATCATCATCGCCGTTAACTCTCTTGCCATGACAACCATGCTCTTTGACAGTCTGCTAACCCCTTCTTCTTACTTCCTCACTACAACACCTACTATTGGCATAATATCATCACCCAAAAAAGGTAGTACTCCTCTTTTTTTTTTTTTTTTTTCAATATTTCTATCGTCACTATTATCATTATTGCTATCAGTATTATTATTATTATTATTATTATTATTATTATTATTATCATCATCATCATCATCATCATCATCATCATCTCATCATTTCTATTTTAACTTGCATCGTGTCCTTTGCGAGGGCCCTCGTTTTCCTTCAACGCCATTTTGCGCCGAGTTTGACAAGACACGTGTGATCGTTCGTTCTTCATTTTCGTAGTCCTGAGTGTTGTTTCCCTTGCCTGAAGAAGACCTGAGAGGTCGAAACGCGTCGTGCTTTGTTTGTGATTCGTTTGTCCTTTTGTTTGGCGGAGTTATTACATATACTTTTTGTTTTAGATTCGTCTTTTTTCTGGTTAAAAGACAGTGAGCAACAACATGACCCCACACTTGAAGTGTCTGCAAACTCACGTGCATCTTTGAAGGTCCTGCATTTACCTAAATCAAATATTTTCTTAAAGACGTTCCTGAGTGAACCAAGGCGAGCCTTCCAGTTAGATTTGCTGCAGGAATGTCGTCAAAGGAACTCAGCGGAGAACGTTTCTTCAGAGACGGCGAAGCATCGTTCTAACGAAGTGTCTTGGGCGGAGAGGCCCGTGGGAGTCTGGCGCGGGACTTTCTGCTCATCACATTAGCTGGCTGGAATTGGCCAGCAACCTTTGGCATCCTGTCTTTGGGGAAAACAAACAGTGCACGCTGGACAGACGAGAAAATCACTAACGTTCCTCGACAGCCACAATTGCTTCAGCTTCAGACATAGTGACCTTATTAAAGGTACGAAACTCAATACAAAGCTTGGTGAATCTGTCGGTTTTTCTTTTTTTTTCTTTTTCTTTTTTTTTTCTTTTTTTTTTCGTATTTTTTTTTTCTACCAGACCACCTGCCAAAGAGTTTAACAGAATTTGAGAGTGAAGAAAGATGTCAGACACAATTCAGGACTTAGGAGTTACCTAGCTGACCAAATCTCATCACTGCTTGCTTTTGGCCAGTTAGATCATTCTTGAATCCTGTATTGTTTGGACGTCTTTTCCCACACTGTCTACGGAAACAAAAAGAGAGAAAGTATTGATTCAGACAGTGAAGAGTACAGGTCTCAATGAACAACCACACCTGAAGCGATACGTGGCTTCTCCATAAAACACTAGGGACAACATAAACAAGAAAGCTAAAGACAAATCTGGACGTGTGACTGGACGACAGTTCGTGGTCAAAAAGAACATGGTCAGTAGTTTTACGTTGGAGAAAGAAAATGGAGAAGTTGTATTGATCGTCCTAGACGGCGTTCTCCTGACACACACGTTTTCTACCTCTCTCTCTCTCTCTCTC
>JADBJO010006303.1:35327-42827 GCA_016801955.1 Conus betulinus | reverse complement strand
CCAATTTAAAACATTTAAAAACGGTCTCCAGGAGGAGATTATGTTGCTGTAAAACAGGGGCGTATACCGGAGTTACAAACGCCTGAATGTGTCCATAGATATACTGGTATATTTTTTTTCCTTGGTCAACAAAACAAACAACAACCAAAGACACCTCTGTCAAACTGACCACGGCAAAGCTCCGTTCCACCCACACTTAACGTAAAGATGAAGTAAAGTACAACTCAGATTTGGTTTCATCCATTGGGGAGAAAAGAAAAACAAGAAACAAACGACAAACAAACAGCAACACTGTCTCAATGAACACACGGCCAAAATGTGTAGACATTTAACAAGCGGAAACGTTCCTCAAACTGAGTTAACTTAACTTTACAACGCCACATTTATTTCCTTCAGTCTTGAGAGTGTGTGGGGGGGGGGGCGTGTGTGTGTTTGTTTTCCTATGTTTTTTTTTTTGTTTTTTTCCGATGTTGTTTCTTCTGTAAACTCTCTCGTCTCTCACCCTCCCCCCTCTCCTCCCTCTCCCTCTCCCTCTCCTCTCCCTCCTCTCCTCTCCTCTCTCCACTCCTCCGCTCTCTCCTCCCCTCCTCCTCTCCCCCCGCCCTCTCATCACCCTTCCTCCCCCTCTCCTCGCCACCTCTCGTTCCTCGTTCCACCACTCTCCTCCCGCTCCCATCTCCTCCCTCCCTCCCTTCCCCTCCCCCCTCGTCCTCCTCTCTCCCCCCGCCCCCTCTCTCCCTCCCCACCCTCCCTCCGCCGTCCCCTCTCTCTCTCCCCCCGGCTCTCCTCCCCGTCCCCATCCCTCCCCGACTCATCTCATCCATCTCTCTGTCTCTCTCCCCTCTCCCTCTCTTCCTCTCTCTCCTCTCGTCTCTCTCTGCTCCTCATCGTCCCTCCTCACTCCTCTCCTCGCTCACATCCCATCTCACCTCTTTCCTCCTCTCCCCTCACCCAAATCTCACTCCCTGTCCTTCCCACCCCCTCTCCCTCGTCCCTCCAGTCACCCGCCCCCTCCGCCGTCTCCTCCGCTCTCTTCTCGTCTCTCCTCTCTCCGTCATCATCGTCTCTCTCTCTCTCCAACTTCACTCACGTCCGTCACGATCTGTCACTCTCTCCTCCCTCCTCAACAACACCTCCCTCATCGTCCCCTACTCGCCGCCCGGCTCTCTGTTCCTCTCCTCGCCGCCAAACCATCTCTCCCCTCACAGTACCGACACACAACACACACCCCACCACCCCCCAAACACGCAACGCACTGCACGCACCTGCGCACGGAGCACGCACTTCTCCGGAGCGTCTTGTAACTTTCGGTATTAAGGTATTTTAGGGGCCCCCTACTTCTTCTTCTTTTTTTTTTTTTTTTTTTTTCAAACGCTGACTCTCTCTGTTCATCCAGATTTAAGTTAACCTGGACGCCTGTGGTGGTTGAGGAAGTTCATTTGCATAAACAGTGTTTGAGAATTCATTCCTCTAACTCGCATATAGTTGTTATTCATCCGCTTACAAATATAATGCTTGAGATTGCATTCATCTAACTCTCATTGTTCATATTCAGTTCAGTGCAGTTCAGTGGTTTATTTAAAGTCTTTTCATCGCCAGATGATATTAGACACATTATAAAACAAACAAACAAACAAACAACACAAAAAAAAAAAACCTTACACACTTAACTTATCATACATGTCAGTACTTTTAAACCCACATATGATATATGCATATTGACGTAAGTGAAGTACTCTAGTGGTACACAAAATTCTTGATCTTTAAAAAAAAAAAAAAAAAAAAAAAAAAATTGCAGCCTATGACTTCGAAATAACCATGGCAATTCCAGCAACACATGAACCATATAAGAGAGTATTGGCATTATCAAAGCTATTTATCTCAATACCTTTCTCCTGATAGAACAAGGTCAACACTGAGCATTCAAACACAAGATGATGTACAGAAATGATTTTTTTTTCTGCAGACACAAGTAATGCCATGAGAATATTCCAAATGTTCCAAATATTCAGCCTTAATTTATGAATTAATCTAAGAATGTGCCTTGGGCACGATGGTAAACTAGCCATTTTTTTTTTAACTAAAATTCTGCTTATGTATGCACACATTTTTCCATAATTTGAATAATTCACAAGAGAATAAATCTAAGGGATTATTTGATATTTTTTCGCGTTTCTATTTGCTCCTTCTTTTGCCAGACTGTCTGCTATTTCATTTCAATTTATACCAAAGTGAGATGGGACCCAACAAAAATCAATTCTTATGTCTAGAGTTATGAAACAGTGCAAGTAGATGTTTTATTTCAAAAGAGAAAAATCTTTTCTAGTTTTGCCCCTCCCAACGCTCTGGGGATGGTAAAACAGATTTTGAATCAACATAAAGTAAAATGTGATAGAAAGCAAACTGGTGTATCATATATATTAGTCAAAGCCTTCAGTATTGCATACAATCTGAGGATAGATTGAAAACCCCCTTCCTAAATAATGTGATTTCCTGACATTTAAAGTTGGTATTTATAAAGCCAGAACAGAACCACTGTCAGAGGATTTCATTACCGACCCATCTGTAAACACTTTTAGATGATTTGGATAGCTGTTTTCTAAATGTTCACGAACTTCAATTGTTAAAATATTTACATGATCAATTTATTGTAACAAAGTGTATTTGTAATCAAAAGAAGCATTTAGGTGCTCCCAAGGAGACATTGGAGGTACCGCAGGAAATTCTGGTATAGCAGTAATATCAATATTACAATGTGACATAGAGTCAGATGTGTAGTTTCTAATTGGTTGAATATATGACATGTTTTTAGACCTCTTACAAAAATGTTTACTGGAATCCATAAATATTTCTTCAGAAACTGAATTTTCAACAGAAAGACTTCTGACAATATATTTGGATACATCCAATGTTTGCTTCTCATTTAGTGGTATTATGTTTGTTACTTTTTAACATCTATAATTGTTTGTATGGAATGGGACTCCCAGAGCTAATTTCATGGCCGTACGATCCAAGCTTTGCAATCTCTTTAAACGAAAATTAGGTGCAGATAGATACATTTCCTGCTCATACGTCAATTTCAATTGGACTAAAGATATGTATAGATGTAAAAAGGGTATGACTGTCCTGACTCCATGGTTGATAACAGAAGATTTTAAGAACGTTTTAATCTTTTGTTTTTGTTGTTTTATAACCACATTTTCAATATGTGTTTTCCAGTTCAGCTTAAGACTTAAAAATACCCCCATGAACTTAACTTTTTGTTTATGTTCCAGAATCTGGCCATCTAGCAAACGCGAGAGTAGAATCTTTCGGTTATCATTGTAAACAACATAAGACATTTTTTTTCTCCAGATAGTTCTAATCCATTGCTATTCACACACACACACACACACACACACACACACACACACACACACACACACACACACACACACACACACACACACACACACGCACGCACACACACAGAGATATATACAGATATATATATATATATATATATATATATATATAGATAGAGAGAGAGAGAGAGAGAGAGAGAGAGAGAGAGAGAGAGAGAGAGAGAGATTATCCAATTCCTTTTTGGTACAACTTCTGTACAAAGTTTATTGTTCTTTTATTGGATGCTCCTTAACGTACATTTAATCCAAATAGCGATATCATCTGCATATTGAACTACATGCGTTGCTTTTGACAGAGATTTAGGAAGATCATGGATTAGGATCGTGAACAAACATGGGAGCAATAACTGATCCCTGAGGAATACCCATATCTACATTTCTAAAGGATATAAAGCAATAACTGATCCCTGAGGAATATCCACATCCACATTCCTAAAGGATGAATAAGTTCTTCCGATCCGTGTACATATGCTTCCTTCTGTTCGGAAGCTTCTAATGTAATCAAAAATTCTCCCAGAAATGCTAACTTTTTTTTATTGTACGGTAGCCTTGCGTGCCATACGCAGTCATGTCTTTTTTTTGTAACACAAAAATGAAGCCAAAGTACTTTTTTTGCGGGAGAGTTTCTTTTTTTTAACTGTAACTGGCCAGTTTTCTAAATGGTCTGTGGTACAACGACCTTTTCGAAAGCCCGCTAGCTGGACAGGAATCACACCATCATTTTCACAGTAATATAACGATTGTTGTTGAATATTTTGTTTCTAAAAGTTTACCAGCATGAGAAGTAAGAGCTATTGGTCTGTAACTATGTACAGATATCCTCTATTTACCTTCCTTGAGTACTGGGACTACTACTGAACTTTTCCAGATTCTTGGAATAGTGTGCCATTAATAATATTTTGGGAATAATGAATGCAGTAGTACTTTCCCAAAGAAGTAGGTAGTGCCTGATGAGTTGATAGGACACTCCATCAAGGCCAACAGCTGAATCATGTCAAGGGATAGAATCTAGAGCTTCTGATAGTTCTATTGTTCCTAATCATCCACCTACAAATATAATGCTGGAGAAACTCATTCATCCAACTCATATCGCTCATATTCATTCACCTACTAAAAAATGCTGGAGAATTCATTCATCTAACTCACAAATCGGTCATATTCATTCACCTACAAATGCAATGCTTGTGAATTCATTTATATATCTCTCTATCGTTCCTATTCATTTATTGAAAATGTATTCATCTAACTCACATATTGTTTCTATTCACCCACCTATAAACACGTTAGGAATTCATTCATCTAACCCTCATAGCGTTCATATTCATTCACCTATAAATGCAATGCTTGGGAATTCATTAATCTAACTCTGGTATCTCACATTGTTCCCATTCATCCACCTACAGATACAGCGCTTGGGCATTCATTCATCTAACTCCCATATTGTTCCCGTGCATTCACCTACAGATACAGCGCTTGGGCATTCATTCATATGACTCACATATTGTTCACAAGCATTCACCTACAGATACAGCGCTTGGGAATTCATTCATCTAACTGACATATTGTTCCCATGCATTCACCTACAGATACAGCGCTTGGGCATTCATTCATATGACTCACATATTGTTCACATGCATTCACCTACAGACACAGCGCTTGGGCATTCATTCGACTAACTCACATATTGTTCCCGTGCATTCACCTACAGATACAGCGCTTAGGCATTCATTCGTCTACTCACCTATTGTTCCTATTCATTCACCTACAGATACAGCGCTTAGGCATTCATTCGTCTAACTCACCTATTGTTCCTATTCATTCCACCTACAGATACAGCGCTTAGGCATTCATTTCGTCTAACTCACATATTGTTCCTATTCATTCACCTACAGATACAGCGCTTAGGCATTCATTCGTCTAACTCACCTATTGTTCCTATTCATTCACCTACAGATACAGCGCTTAGGCATTCATTCGTCTAACTCACCTATTGTTCCTATTCATTCACCTACAGATACAGCGCTTAGGCATTCATTCGTCTAACTCACCTATTGTTCCTATTCATTCACCTACAGATACAGCGCTTAGGCATTCATTCGTCTAACTCACCTATTGTTCCTATTCATCCACCTACAGATACAGCGCTTAGGCATTCATTCGTCTAACTCACCTATTGTTCCTATTCATTCACCTACAGATACAGCGCTTGGGCATTCATTCGTCTAACTCACCTATTGTTCCTATTCATTCACCTACAGACACAGCGCTTGGGCATTCATTTCAGCTGACTCGCCTATAGATCCCTTCCTGTACATTCAACTACAAGCACAATGCTTAACGACTTTACTTCACCTCGCTCGCCTGTCCTTCCTAATCATCCCCCTGCAAAAGTCAGAGGCTTGGGGATTTCTTTCATCTGCGCTCTCCCGTCCTTTCCTGCTCATCTACCTGCAAGGACAGTGCTTAGGAATTCATTTCACCTGACGAACTCAACACGCAAGGTTTGCCACAAAGAAATAGCATGTAGGTTCCAACCAAACCAGACCCAGAGTGCTACAAGGTTGACACGAAGGAATAGCATGTAGGTTCCAACCAAACCAGACCCAGAGTGCTACAAGGTTGACACGAAGGAATAGCATGTAGGTTGTGGCCAAATTCTCTTTACTTATCCACGGTGAATTCTATTACCACTCATCCTTCGGGAGACGAAGGGGCGAGGGGATGAGAGAGAGGTTGGGGGAGAGAGAGAGGAGGAGAGAGAGAGAGAGAGAGAATAGGAGAGAGGAGAGAGAGAGGAGTTCGAGATAATATTATATCACCTGATACGAAGGTCCAGGTCCTGAGACGAGAGAGAGTTGTGATCCTGTCGAGGAGAGATTCTATTACAGTAGTGAGAGAGGGGAGGGAGAGAGGGCTAGAGAGAGAAGAGAGAGATAGAAAGAGACCAGAGGAGAGAGAGAGAGAGGAGAGAGGTTGACAGAAGGGGAGGAGGCGAGGGGGAGATAAAGGGGTAGAGAAAAGAACCTACTCCTTAGGAAGGAGGGGAGAGAGAGAGAGAGAGAGAGGGGAGAGAGAGAGAGAGGGAGGGCAGAGAGGAGAGGGAGGAGAGATTAGAGAGAAGATAGAGAAAAGAAAGTGGAGCGAAAGAAGAGAGGGAGGAGAGAGAGGGGGGTGAGGTGTCCGGCTGGAGAGAGAGAGATGAGAGGTGGGAGGAGAGAGGAGAGGGAGGGGAACACGAGTAGGGGTGGGAGGGGCGGGGGGGGGGGGGGGGGGGGTGGGGGGGGGGGGGGGGGGGGGGGGGGGGGTTGGGGGGGGGGGGGGGGGGGGCACCACGTCTGCATCATCCACTGTGTCTCTTAGAGGCGAGGAATAAAGTAAATAAATAATAAATAAATAACAGTCTCCTTGGACTGGGGCGTGTCCGTGTCAGAATCCCCGGGAAGACGGTTCCCAGAAGGACCCGAGGTGTCCGGCCACTTCGTTAGTCTGATGGTGGTGGTGGGGGGGGGGGGGGGGGGGGGGGGGGGGGGGGGGGGGGGGGGAGGGGAGAGGGGAGGGGGGGGGGTTGACTGCTGTGACGTCCGCCCAGAAAAAAGGTCAAAGGGCCTTATACTGTTTCCGGTCAGCCTTTTGCTCACACCTCTCCCTCCCTTCACACTCCCCCCCTCCCCCCCCCTCCCCTTCCGACCCCATTCCCCGCCTGTCCACCTCCCCCCCACCCTCCCCTCCGCAAACCTTCCTCTGATCATCTGTTTTTGATTAAGTCTGTTTGTCTGTCTGTGTGCCTGTCTGTCTCTCTGTCTGTCTCTGTTTCTCTGTTGTTTGTGTCCGTACTTCTCTGTGTGTGTGTGTGTGTGGTGTGTGTGTGTGTGTGTGCGTGTGTGTGTGTGTGTGTTGTGTGTGTGTGTGTGTGTGTGTGTTGTGTGTGTGTGTGTGTCCCTGTCTGTGTGTGTGTCCCTGTCCTGTCTGTCTGTCTGTGTCTCTCTGTCTCTGTGTCTGTGTCTGTGTCTGTCTCTGTCTGTCTGTTTGTCTGTCTGTCTGTCTCTGTCTCTGTCCCTCCCTCCCTCCTCTCCTCTCTCTCTCTCTCTCCCCTCTC
>JADBJO010006303.1:25000-28651 GCA_016801955.1 Conus betulinus | reverse complement strand
AGCTGAGGCGGTCTTGAGTTACTTCGCTGTGCAGAGAACTTGACAAGGGCTCCCCCCCCCTCCCCCCCCCTATCCCCCCCCCTCCCCCCCCCTTCCTCTCCTATGTCGTCCACACTGTCTAAATAAAGTACAGCCTTGGCACATCACGTTTTCGACCGTGACTGCGCCAGGCGCTGACAAACCTCTTCCCACTCCCATTTCCCTGGCGCCTTTGACTATTCCTATGGAGGAGCACTCTGCTCGGGGAGTCCTCGCATGGTCTTCCTGGTTGTTTGGGCTTGCCTGTCTGCGAAGAGACACTGCACTGCTGCCGAGTCACTTCGGTGGTGTTCAGTGGCGCCTGTTTGATCTAACATACGCAGGACACCACCTACTAAGCCCCCTACTGACGACAATAATTGCTTAGTCGCGGAGCCGGCGTGAGTGAGCTCTCCCTCCGGAGGGCGCCACCACGTCCGTCCAACGACAGCCCCCATGGACTCGCCGATACCGGTGACCCCGACGGAACCAAACCAAGGCCACAGACGTGGAGAGGACATCGAAATTGAGGTCACCATGAGAGCAGGGCATGAAGGGCCACAGAACTTGAGACATTTTTTTTTTTTAATGCTGATCGATGAGAATGAGGATGATTAAGATGATGCTACGGATTTCCATTTCGGTCTGAGACTACATGACAGGGCTGTACTCTACGCTTCCTTTCATAATAATCCCGGCGTCAACCAGGCCCGAGAGATACAGGCACCTGCAGTGTTGGTCAGGAATTTCGCCACGGTGGCTGGTTCAGAGGCAGAAACTTGACCTAATGCTGAAATGAAATGGTGTTTATGTCTTTTTTCTTTTATTTCTCTTTTTTTTTTCCCTCTTCGCTTTCTTTCTTTCTTTCTTTTATTCTTTCTTCTGTTCTGTCCTTCTTCCGTACTTTCTTTATTCCTTTCTTTCTTCATTCCTTTCCTTCCTTCCGTTTCTTTCTTTTTTTCTTTTTCTATGCTTATGCCTTCGTGCACTTCTTTCTTTTTGTCTTATTTTTACCCTTCTTCGGGTGTGTGTGTGTGTGTGTGTGTGTGGTGTGTGTGTGTGTGTGTGTGTGTGTGTGTGTGTGGTGTGTATAATATAATAATGTAATCAAACGATTATTTTCGACAAAAAGAAAACAGACCCTTATCAATCCGGATCATATGTCCAAAATTATTACCTCCTCCGGTCGAAGTGTTTTACGTCTTCAAGAGTATCTACTGTGGTGTGTGTGTGTGTGTGGGGGGGGGGGGGGGGGGGGGGGGTGCGTGCGTGCGTGCGTGCGCGTGTGTGTGTGTTTTCTTCTCTGTTCATGCTTTCAACATTCTTCTTTATCACTCATCGGGAAGGTGGGGCGGGGGGGGGGGGGGGGGGGGGGGGGGGGGGGGGGGGGGGGGGGGGGGGGGGGGGCGCAAGGAGGGGTAGACGGAACAAGAGAAAAGGAAGCAAGACCAACAACAGCAACAACAACAACAACAGCAGCAACAACAACAAACAACAACAAAGCATACAACAACAACAACAACAGCAGCAACAACAACAACAACGAAAATGGCGTACACCGCACTTTCAAAAAATAAACGAAACGAATACACACGGTCAAAACAAAATCTGAGGGGGGGGGGGGGGGGGGGGGGGGGGATTTCCAATGAACTCCGTGGAATGCTCACATACAACTGGTTCAGAATCTGCTCCTCTGGCGCCGTGTTTGGCCAGGTTCTTGCCATGGTGAGAGATGCATTGCTGACATGCCTGCCGCCTTTCCTAAGTGGCATTTTTATGGTGGCATCCGGATGTCTGCGTTCTGTCCGCCCGGTGAATGGTCCGGTGGCAAAGGGGGGGGGGGGGGGGGGGGGGGGGGAGAAGTTTGTAAGGTTCACACCGCTGTCTTGGCGTTGCGTTCGTAAGTACTCTGGACTATGCAGTTTCAAAGGAATCAGCCCGGTGTGGTATACTGATCACACCCCCCCCCCCCCCCCCCCCCCTTGGTGTTTTCACCATTCAAGATGGCGGCCAGGATGATGGTTGCATGACGTCACTGACTGTCAATGTTGATTGAAGAACCAACCGTAATGTAGGTGTCAACAGGATGATTTTCCAGGTCAAGCATGTCATTGTCTGATGGTCAAAAGGCTGTTGGATGGGTTTCCCAATTCAACATGGCGGCCCAAAGATGGCACCCATACAACGTCCTTGGTTATAACTTTCGATCTGCTTAAACAAAATCATAATTTTTATTGTCTGTAGGAGAGTTTTCGGCGTCCAATAATTCATATCTAATCATCTAATAGCCATCCGAAAACGTTCTGGAATTCAAAATGGCCGCTAAATTGAGAAGAAAAAACACTGGCCATAGCTTTCGAACAATAGGTTCTGAAAATGGATGCGTGGTGGGGAGTTGTCAGTGTCCAAGGATCCGTTTTGATGACAGTGATGTAGAAATAATTGGAACACGACCATCCAGCAGACTTAAAAAATGGGTGTGAACAATGTTTGAATCGTTTACTGGACACTGTTACATAGATGTCTTATAGCAACGTCACGCGATATGACTACAAACTCGAATACTTGTAGACCGTCACATGCAGTTCTGAGTACGAGTCCTGAATTTCAGAAACCTGCACCCAAGATGCCTGGCACCGCGCACTTAGCGCAGCCAGCCCACACCCTACACACACTACACCACCCCCTCAACTCCCTTCCGTCCATACTCACCACACCTAGTCCGGTCCAACCATCGTGGTCTTCGTCGATCTTCGTCGGTTGACTTGCTGTTCACCAGGACTTTCTAAACGTCTCGCCTTTTCCACCTCTTCCGGGATGTTCCCGTGCATTTTTTTCTTCTTGTTTTTTTTCGTTTGTTTGTTTTTAAATTAAACAAATCGGTGTTTTTAAGAAGCTTTGATTTGAACTTAAGTGTTGATCTGTCTCTCTTTTGAGTTTTAACTTTGCGTTTTAATGTTCTCACTTTAGTTCTCTTTATTTTTCATTTTATTTTTTTTTGTATTGTGTTTCAGCTCGGATATGGACTTTTGTTTGTGTATTAGGGCTCAGATCAACACATTTTGATTTGAGTTGATTTACACCTTCTTCGTCTGTTGTCATCACATCAGCTGGTTTGGTGGTGCATGTGTTGTGACACGCGGTTCCGTCTGTACAAGCACAGCATGTCCTACATGGCGTTCGGGGTTCGGTTCCCTGTCTAGCATGCTGACTCCGAGACACACAACTGTAAAGGGGGGACCAACCTGTACGAACTGTGAAACCAAAACACCTGCCACCACAGTACTGGGATGGCAATGACTGTGTTCATGCTACCAGCTTCTGCCACAGTAGTGGATGGCAAGACTGACTTGTTCATGCTATCAGCTTCGCCACAGTACTGGATGGCAATGACTTGTTCATGCTATCAGCTTCATGCCAACAGTACTGGATGGCAATGACTTGTTGATGCTATAACCTTCTGCCACAGTACTGGGTGGCAATGACCTGTTCATGCTATCAGCTTCTGCCTCAGTACTGGATGGCAATGAGTGTTCGTGCCTTATCAGCTTCTGCGAAAGTACTGGATGGCAATGACTGACTTGTTCATGCTATCAGCTTCTGCCAAGTAGTAGAGGAAGGGATGGCAAGACC
>JADBJO010006303.1:0-7500 GCA_016801955.1 Conus betulinus | reverse complement strand
TTGTTATCTTTCTACACCGCTAAAAGTTTCTCCTTTGGGCAGTATTTGTTCGCAGCTTTCAGAAAAAGGTTATATCTTGATGGCGGTCGGTCGGCGTTTGAAGCTTTATGAGTTACGGGTTAAACCCCCAACTGGACCCTTGCCTCTGGTTACCCGCTCACCCCTGATTGACTCTCCTGCAGAAAATCGCGGAGGACAAACTGAGCGAATACTCCTCGCGCTCCTCGCCCCCACCCGCCCACCCTCTCGATCCATCCCCCACCCACCACCCACACCCCTGCCCAACTTGTACTTTACCCTCTTCACTCTTCCTTTACAAGCTCCGTGCAGAAAAAAAAATTAAAACAATGAGCTGCATGACAGCACTCTCTAGAAGATAACTCTCTTCCATACCGCTCTCTGCTCTCTGCCTGCTCCTCTGTCTCTCTCTCTCCCTCTCTCCTCCTACTTCTCTCATTCTGACACACACAACAAACACATCAACACTCGACAAACACACACCACACACACACGCTCACAAACCACACCTCCACACACACCTCACACACACACACACAAGTTCAAACACACAGAAAAGGTATAACGGACGACGACGGCTGCAAGATAGAAACAATCTGACACTGATGATTGCCGGCCACACTCAATGGGGATAGTAGTAATAGATGGTGGGAAAGCTGTGTGGAAATGTATATCATGTTGTGTCTGTCTGAATGCGATGCCTTGTCTGTTCGATGATGCTGCCTGCCATGTGATGTCTGTATGTGTCTGCCTGATTGACAGTGACTGCCTGCCTGTATGTCTGTCTGTTGATGTCTGCCTGACTGTTTGCTTCTGTCTGTCTTTCCATGCCGTGTCTGTTTGCCTGCCATCTCTATATCACTGTCTCTGTCTCTTTGTCTTGCGTCCACTTTCTCTCTCTCTCTCTCCTCTCTCTCTCTCTCTCTCTCTCTCTCTCTCTCGATCCTCTCTCTCTCTCTCTCTCTCTCTCTCTCTCGACGAACGATGACGATTATGGTCATGACAGTAGCGCATGCTGACGTGATGACACTGAACTTGACGGCATCATGATCAATATGATATTTTAGTGTAAGATAGCGGTGGTGGTCTGTGTGGGGTGATGAGGATGATGATGATGAGGATGATGAGATGATGGTGATGACGATGACGATGATGATGAGATGATGTTGATTGATGATTATGATGATGACGACGACGACGACGACGACCGACGATGATGATGATGATGATGATGATGATGATGATGACACACATTGTGATGCGATGATTGATGATGATGATGATGATGATGATGATTATGATGATGATGATGATGATGATACCGGCCGATCATGATGTTTGATGATGATGACGATGAATGATGATGATGATGATGAGGATGATGATGCTGATGATGATGATGATGGACGATGTCGACGATGATGATGATGATGATGATGATGACGATGATGATGATGATGATGATGATGATGATGATGATGATGATGTGATTGATGATGATGACAGTACAATAAAGGGATGGATCAGCGCTGCAGGGACTTGACGCCACAGAGCGACAAAGGAACTCAAAAAAAAAAAAAAAAAAAAAAAATTGAGCACAGCTATTCTTCTCAGCATTACCATTACTAGAAAAGATTAATGTCTGTCTGTCTGAGTCTGATTGTCTGTCCTGTCTGTCAGTCTGTCTTGTCTCTGTCTCCCGACCAACCAACCCCCCTGTGTGTGTGTGTGTGTTGTGTGTGTGTGTGTGTGTGTGTGTGTGTTGTGTGGTGGTGAGTGGGTGCTACTGGTGGTGTTGTGGTTAGTGTGTGCATGTATGTGTGTATATGCGTATCGTGTGTGCGTGTGTGTGGGTTTTGCGGCTTGTGTTGAATGTGTGTGCCGTGTGCGTTGTGTTTGTGTTGGTGTGTGGTCCCGTGCGTTGCGCATGTGTGCGTAGGTGTGGTGTGTTGTGGTGTGTGTGTGGGTGAATGTGTGGTGTATTGTTTCGGTTCTTAAGTCGCTTCTGCTGTGTAGTGTATCTCCCCTACTGTGTGTGTGTGTGTGGTCGTGTCTCTCTCTGTCTCTCTGTCTCTCCTATGAGTCTCCTCTGTCGCTCTCTTCTGTGCTCTAGTGTGTCTTGTCTCTACTGTCGCTAAAGAGAACGCAAGGAGTCTAACACTGTGTTCCGGCGACATTTGTTCGAATTTGCTAATGACAATAAGTCGTGTTGTCTCCACGGTGTATCCTTGTTCCTTCAGCTCCCCCACTTTCTAACTATGTCCTCTCATCGTCCTCCTACCCCCTCCAAAAACTTCTCTCAGCCCTCCCCCTATCCCCTCCGCCTCTCAAGAATCTCTCATTCCAAATGAGTTTCGCGTGATTCAAGGACCCAATACCCCCCCCTTCCATTTGGTTTCGGGACATTCTGTTTTTTCCGAACCAATCCTAACCACCCCAACTTCCCACAACCAACTCTCCTCACACTTCAAGCCACACCACCAAACCCCACCCCCCCCCGCATCCTTCCCTCTCTCAGATTTGACAGCCCGGTGGAATTGCTAAAATGAGTTTCGATTGAACATTCGGGCGGGGAGGTAAAACAAAAAAACGACTAAAACTTGGATTAGGAGCAAGGCGTCTTCAATAAAAAAAAAAATAAAGAGAGAGAGAGAGAGAGAGAGAGAGAGATGAGAGAGAGAATATAGTGCATCAGGTTCTCTCTCAAAACGAGGATAGGTGGCTTATTAGGTAACTGACTAACAGCGGGAAAAAGGAAGGAGAGAAGGAAGAATAAAAACACATCAGAAGGCAAGTTAAAATGTCATCCGACCGAAAAAAGTGTGGAAAGACTGTGCAGGTCTTCTGTTGCAGAAGGTGAAGGTTGAAAGGTTTTCTTGTCCAAAGAAAGAAACGGAACAAGACGAGCAAGAGGGCGGGAAAAAGAGAGGACGAGTAAGAACGAGAGAGATAGGAAGAGGAGAAAGAAAAAGGGGGAGAACGAGAATAAAAAGAGCAAATCAGGATATCTCTCAAAACGAGGATAGGGCGCCTTATTAGGAATGACAAACCCCTAACCTAGGGGGAGAAGAAAAGAAAAAGAAAAAAGGGGGAAAAAGAGGGAGAGCGGGACAGGAAAAGGCAATACAAACACATCAAGATAGGAAGTGAAAATGTATACAGACGAAACGTGTGAAAAGAAGAGTGCAAGGGATCTCTGGAAAGGAATTTGACGAGAAGTAATAAAGGAAAGGTTTCTGGAGAAGAGAAAAGGACCATGACAAAAAAGGGAAAGGAGGGCGAACGAAGGGGAAAACGAAAGAGAGAACAGGGGAAGAGGAAAAGATAAAGAAAGAAAGAATGAAAGAAAAAGAAAAAGAAAAGAAAGAAAAAGAAAAAAGAAAGACAAAGAAAGAAAAAGAAATAAAGAAAGAAAAAAGAAAAGAAAAAAAGAAAAGAAAGAAGAAAAAAAGAAGAAAGGAAAAGGAAAGAAAAGAAAAGGAAGAAAGAAAGGCAGAGAAAGAGAAAAAGAAGAGGAAGAAGTTAGGTTATTAAAGAGAAAACACACACACACAACGAAGAGAAAACAAAAAAAAGACGGAAATGTGAAGGTGTGCATGTATGTTGCGGCGCGCGCGCGAGCGCCCTGTGTGTGTGTGTGTGTGTGTGTGTGTGTGTGTGTGTGTGTGTGTGTGTGTGGTGTGTGTGTGCGCGCAGCGTGTGCGTCTGCGTAGTGTGTGCTGTGGGTGTGTTTGTGCTGTGGTGTGTGGTGTGTGTGTGTGTGTGTGGAGTGTTGTGTGTGTGGTGTGTGTGTGTGTGTGTGGTGTGTGTGTGTGTGTGGGTGTGGTTTTGTGTGTGTGTGTGTGTGTGTGGTTGGTGTGTGTGTGTGTGTTGTGGTGTGGGTGTTGTGCTGTGTGTTTGTGTGTGTGTGTGTGGTGTGTGTGATGTGTGTGTGTACGATGTGTGTGTGGGTGGAAGTGTGTGTGTACGAAGGAATGACAGGGAATTGAAACAGGAAAAAAAAAAAAAAAAAAAAAAAAAAAAAAAAAACATTGGGATGGAGGGAGAGACAGACAGACAGACCAGACAGAAAGACATATAGCAGACAGAGACCAGAAAGACCAGAAGATATAGACAGGACAGAGAGAGGACAGAAACAGACAGACAGACAGACAGACAGACAGACAGACCCACACACACACACAGACGAGAGAGAGAGAGAGAGAGGAGAGAGAGAGGGATGGGAGAGGAGTGAGAGAGAGAGAGAGCGTACAAGGGCAGGGGGGGGGGGGGGGGAGCGGGGGGGGAAGGGGAGCAGGGTAGTGGCGATTATTAGACACCGCAGCAGACAGACGAGGGGCCAGACACAAATAAACGTTGGTAACACAGGAAACCCAGACGGTCAGTCAAACGGACACCTACAGTAAGGACATTAAAAACCGCATGATTGACTTTCTCTCATCATCGTCAGCAGCAGCAGGAGCCAGCAGCAGCAGCGGCCTAACCAACCATCATCAGCATCAGCATCATCATCATATCCATGTCATAATCCATATCATCACATCATCTCGTCCGCATAATCATGGGTCATCATCATCATGGTAATCAGTCTTCAATCTTATTCTTCTTCTTTCTTCTCTTCTTCTTCTTCTTCTTCTTCTTCTTTATTCTTATTCTTCTTGTTCTTCTTCTTCTATATCATCATTGTTGCTCGTCGTAATCACTTGCAACATTCTTTCTGGATCTCTGTGGGTGTGTGTGTGTGTGTTGTGTTGTGTGTGTGTGTGTGTGTGGTGTGTGGTGGTGCTGTGTGTGGTGTGTGGGTGTGTCAGTGTGTGTGTGTGCGTCGCGCGGCGCGCGTGCGGTGCGTGCTGCGTGCTAGCGTGTGCGTGGCTGTAGTGAAGTGTGACGTGCTGGGTACGTGCGAATGTACGTGCGTTGCGTGATGTGCAGCATGCCGCTGCGTGCGTGCCGGCGTGCGCGTCGAGTGCGTTGCGTTTATGTGTTGTGTGCGCGCGCGCGCGTGTGTGTGTGTGTTGTTGTGTGTGTGTGGGTGTGGTGTGTGTGTGTGTGTGTGTGTGTGTGTTCGCAGTAATGTCCCATTGTATTGTTAAAATTCAACAAACAAACTCTCTTTAACAAAAAAACCAAACGAACAACCAAAAAGTTTGTTGTTGACAACCTGCTTGGAACTGTACGGCAGACTGGGTGTGCTGTGCTAGAACATTGCTGGTTAATTCACCAATGGCACAGCAAGCCACCTCGCTCAGATAAACTAACTACCTTCTCCTTGACTAGTCTGGTCTTGTTAATCATGTCTTTTCTGGTTGAGCTCTTTGTCTCGTCATGTCATGTCTTCTCTTTGTCGTTATTGTTTCTAATGTCTTCATGTCTGTTGTCTTCTCTTTGTCTCAATCATCTCTTGTCTTTTTCTGTCTTCCTTTTCTCTCTTGTAATGTCATGTCTGTCTTCTCTTTGTCTCGTCATGTCTTCGGTTTGTCTCCTCTGTCTCATGTATCATGTCTTGTCTTCTCTTTGTATCATCATGTCCTGTCTGTCTCCTCTGTCTCACTCATGTCCCATGTCTTTCTCTTTGTCTCATCATGTCCTGTCTTTTCTTTGTCTCATCCATGTCCTGTCTTCTCTTTGTCTAAACACGTTTGTCTTCTCTTTTTCTCATCATATCAGGTCTTTCTCTTTGTCCCATCATGTCTTCTCTTTGTCTTATCATGTCTTTTTCCTCTTCTTCCTCTTTTGTCTCATCATGTCATGTCTTCTCTTTGTCACATCATGGCCATGTCTTATCTTTTTCTTGTTTTGTTCTTTTCTCGCGTCTTGCCTTGGCTTGTCCCGTCTCAAGTCATACTTTGCTTTGCTTTGCTTTGCTTTGCTTTGCTGGCTTTGCTTTGCTTTGCTTTGCCTTGCCTTGCCTGGCTTTTGCTTGCTTTGCCTTGCTTTGCTTTGTGTGTGTGAGTGTGTGTGTGTGTGTGTGTGTGTGTGTGTGTGTGTGTGTGGTGTGTGTGTGTGTGTGTGTGTGTGTTGTGTGTGTGAGAGAGTGAGTGGTGTGCGCGCGCATGCGTGCGTGCGTGCGCGCACGGTTGCGTGCGGGCGTGCGTACGTGTGTGTCTCGTCTGGTCTCTGTGTTAATAGATCTTGTCTTCGTATCTGATATATAGTTTTGTCAAGACCTCTTCTTTGTATTTTTGTGTCCGAAACGTGTCGTATTCCGTCTTATCTTTTTCATGTCTAGTCTTGTGGTGTGTGATGTGTGTGTTGTTGGTGGTGTGTGTGTGTGTGGGGGTGTGTGTGTGTGTTGGTGTGTGGTGTGTTTGTTGTGTGTGTGTGTGTGTGGTCTGTGTTTGTGTAGTGTGTGTGTGTATGTGTTGTGTGTGTGTGTGTGTGGGTTGTGTGTGGTGTGTGTGTGGGTGTGCGTGTGTACTGTCTGTGTGTGTGGGTTGTGTGTGTGGGTGTGTCTGGTCTGTCTATGTCTGTGTATGTGGGTGTGGGGAGGTGGGGGGGGGGGGTGGGCGTTGTGGGGGGGGGGGGGGGGGGGGGGCGTCCAATTCGCCGTATCCCCCTAGCCATGTTTATTTATTCATTCGCCCGTAAATGCGTTTTTGGTCGTGTGTGTTTGGTCACCGGTCACCGGTTGTTTTTATTGCCGTCAAATAATCACCAGCCGTTACATCGTCAGACACCGTGGAAAACACAGACTGGATGGTTTTTAAAGACTATCAAGAATACATGTACATATGAAGGAAATGTTTTCATTCGTGCTTTTTCTTTCTTTGGTATTCTTCAGTAATATTGTTGTGTGTAAAACGCCCAAAGACTTTAAAGTCCACCAGAGAATGTTCATGTAAATGACATGACAACCAAGACTTGCACGCAAGTTGGGTTACTATTGGGAAAAATGGTGGGGCCCCAGCGGCGAGGTCGCGAGGCACCCCCCTTTGCCACGTGCGCCGCAGCCAGCCGACCGAAGACGACGCGCGAAGCCAGCGCAGAAAGAAGGCAAGAAGCGCAGCAGACCGCTCGAGCAGCCGCCGCGACGAAGATACTGCACAGAGCTGCTTGCGATGCTGGCTTGATGCTTGCTGCTGCCGAAAGACGCAAGACAGCCGGCAGCGCGACGACGACCGCCAGCCGCCGAAGCGACGCGAAGTTAATTTTTTTTTTGTTTGCGGAGTTTGGTAGGGGGTTGTTTTATTGGCGGTTATTTTGGTATTTTTTTTTTGTACAGGTCTGCAGTGCCTCTCTGCGGCTCTGGCTCTGACTCTCTACTCGGTCCTAGCGGGAGACAGGCATCGCTCGGTGTGGGTGATCTCAGTATGCTGCCAGAGCCAAGGTGCCTGTGCCCGACATCACAAAGGGCGGGCGCAGCCGGGCAGGAGTGTGGGTCAGTGTGACTGCGCTGGGATGTGTCTGTGGATACACCCTGCCGGGGCCCCATGGAGGCTGTGTGGATGCGTAAGGCTGCGAGTCCAGTGTGTGTGTCGTGTC
>JADBJO010006302.1:165286-180094 GCA_016801955.1 Conus betulinus | reverse complement strand
GCGTGAGTGCGTGCGTGCCTGGTGTATGTGTGGGTGTGTGTGGGTGGGTTGGGTGTGTGTGGGTGTGTGGTGTGTACGCGTGGCGCGTGTGTGGGTCTTGCCGGTGAAGATTGGGTTGGAGTGGGGGAACACACACACACGCACGCTCTCGATTGGTGTCGATGAACAATCAATAAAACGAAACATTTACAGACATGCAGTTACAGAAACATGAGCCCAGCCTGACATTATCGTCTTCGTTCCGGTAGGGGCGATCGTCAACAACGGATCTGGCGTGATAGTTGACACTTCCATGTACCGGGCCAAGGACCAGAACTGGGACCTATAAGAATTATAGCTCGGACACACTGCCGTATAGAATTAGCGCCCTTCCCAGGGTAACGCGGATGCTTCTTCTGTCTCTGCTTCGGCCACAGGAAAATCTAGTAACTGCTTGTGGTGATATTTAACTAGCAGATTTGTAGCTGTGACAAAAGAGCTATGTTGGAAGATATAAAAAAACATGTATACTTTAAAATGTGACTGGCATACAGATGACAATGTTGTAATATTGTGTAGGAATACAAAGGATCTGTAGCGCTTAAGAGATTAAAAAAACCCCAAAAAAACAGGCCTAGCTGACTAAAAAAAAAAAAAAAAAAAAATTAAAAAGAAAGAAACAAAAGAAAAAAAGTTTAAAGATCTTCTAAGAATACAAATGATACTGTGGTAATAAGGAACGATTATAAAGATTCTGTCGAGCCTTAAAAACAACAACAACAACAACGACGACGACGACGACGACGACGAAAGGAACTCGTGGGGTACTACTTCTATATGCACATGGTTAAATAGGTGGTGGTGTTGGGATTATGCACTTTAAGCAGGTGGAATCGCTTTGAAATGGAAACTTACAGAGAAGAACTTCATTTTTTTTTTATCACTGTCGTTGAGCGATAATACGAACTAGGAAATAGAAAAAATATTTGAAGAATGAAACATGACAAAGAAACAAGAGATAGATAGACAGACAACTAAGTAAGTAAATGAATAAATAAATAGACACAAACGAATGAGTAAATAAATAGATGTTCCATTTTGACTGCTGCACTCGTGAACTGAACGGAGTACAAGGAAAGGACTGCGGGTGGGCAAGGGGGAGGGGGTGGTGAGGGGAGGAGGGGTGGAACGCAGAGAACCTGTGGCAAGCAGTGGCAGTTTCGAGTGCTATAAAGTGAAGTGACAATCTTCGCAAACAGCTGCACAGCCGAAGCAGTGCAAAAGTGACAAACGTGTAGCCTAACGTTCTAACTGAAAACGACAAGATTTCTCCCACTGGGGAGACGAATCACCTGAGAACCTCTTCCGTCTGAGCAATGAAGTGATAACAGTGCGTGTAGTCATTCATAGCGAACATCAGCCGTAAACATCGTCAGAGCTGACCAGGATCCATACAAACGGCACGCTTTCCTGTTCTTTGAATGATGGATCGTAAACCACGGCGCCTTCCGCACCTGTCAGAAAAGCGCCAGAAAAGGCCAAGGAAGGGGTAAGCCACCGCTGACCTGTATGCAGATTGTACTGAGAATGATACACGCAATGTTTTTCAGGCTATGCTTGACTGCCGCCAAACTTGCAGTAGTAATACATTGTCAGTTTGTTCCAAAATCATACCTGAAGGTGTTTTCGACGTTTAATCATTACACTTTGTGAAGACAGTACTGTGAAGGTATGTCTGCTAGCCTCGCCCGAACTCATGACTAAAAAACATAATGAGCAAAATCGTGCAACGAGATATAGAAGTCAGGGTGTTCTCGGCTGTTTAAAGTAATCTCAGTTGTACTGTGCTAAACCTGAATACCCCGTACAAACCCTTTTCTTTTATTTTGGGTTTCTGGTTGACTGATCCATGACTAGGATTAAAAAAAAAAAAATTTCATGACCTTCCCAAACCTCCCCTATCTCCCTTACCTATCCCCATCCCATGCCTAAACCCCGTAAAGGAGTGAAAGGGAAGAAACCTTGCTTGTGTTCTTCTGCTGCGTGGAAAAAAACTTTAAGGGGGGGTTACCCCCTTATGTAGAGAAAGTGACAAGAGGTATACTGTTTGCGGTTGCGTTTTTTTGTTCACCTAGGCTACGCCTTTGATATCTTGTTAATGATGATTTCTCAGTGAGAAAGAAGACTGAAAAGAGGAGTGATAAATGATGACTTGATATCTGAAAGGACTAGAATGGTGCCGACTATAGCGGTTTTTATGGGGAAAGTCAAAAAGTAAAACTAAACTAACTATCTTTCTCGCCCAAGTAAGAAAGACAGGGAAGAATACCTTGGAAAGACTGGAAAGGAAGGAGGTAAGTTTCGTTTTCTAAAGTAAATGTAAAGGAGAGTAAGTCGTTCATTCTTTTTTAGGTCTGTTATCATCATTTTTTTTTTTTTTTTACATTGTACCGATTTTGTGTCCGTACGAGAATCGAATAGGAAAAAGCTATCGTCATGTTACTTTTCTTTTTTTTATGTGAAAAAAAAAAAAAAAAAAAAACAAAACACAATGAGAAGCGGTAATTCAACGCAAAGCATTTCTTTCTATGGAGAATTAAAAAAGGGAGCAGCTTGTTCTAAAAACACAACAAACAAAATCTACGATGAACAGACTGGTGACTGTATCTATAACAGAGCATGAAGTCAAAGGATTGAAGCGTTTGTCTGCGGAATTGACAGTCGGGAGCTCCAACCACCCGAGGAGCTGGATTTTTTTTTTTTTTTTTTTTTTGTAAGGCTTGAAAAACCGTCTTTGTCCATCCAGTGGGTAAACGGAAACCTGTTTCAGATCAGTGAAGGTGAAGGCAGCGGAAGGAGAAGGGTGGGTTCCGTCTGTCATAATGCCGTGCCTCGGACAATGGTGAAGTTCGGCAGTTTACTGGCTCTACGGGTATTAAGCTGTGGGCTGTCGCTTGCCAGAGTCAGTGCATGTAGCAGGGAACATGACATGAATCGTGAAAACAAGAATCCGAATTAAAAAATAAACGTACTCCACGAGCGCAGTGATTTACAAATACGTAACGGCAGTGGAGTATAGGTGGACTACGATGATAGAAATAGAATGAATATTAGAAAATAAATGTATAATGTAAAATGCAGCAAGCAAACAGACAACGATTGTAGTAAGAGTGGGAAAAAGCAAGCACACACACACACACACACACACACACACACACACACACACACACACACACACACACACACACACACACACACACACACATCTTCTAACTATCTATCGATCGAGCGATTTATCTATCGATCTATCTATCGATCTATGTATGCTTATATGTATCTATCTATCTATCTAAGTGATTGAGTAAGTGTGAACCCTAGAACAACTTCTTGCTGTTCGCTCACTTCAGTTCCTTTAGATTTACAACACGAGCCAAACAAAGAAAGAAGAAGAAGAAGAAAGAAGAAAGAGAAGAAGAAAAAGACGGTCACTGACACAATTATATTCTGAATGAACATCAGGAAGAAATTCAGCATTTGTTTTCTTTAAAATCAAGGTTGAAATTCTGCAATTTGTGTGTGTGTGCGCGCGCGCGCACACACACACACACACACACACACACGTACACCACACACACACACACACACACACACACACACACCACACACACACACACACACAAAGAGGAGAGTAATAAGAAATGTATGACTGAAACTTGTCAATGGTGTGGTGTTGCAGGTAATCCCTGGGTCTTGTACAGATCAAGCTCTTCGTCAGCTGTCCAACGTGAGTCACTCAGTAGGCAAAGTGATATCTCACAGACATTCCGAGTCGTATGCTTTGTTCATGCAGGCCTAAACCCCTTATGAAGGGGAATGACATGCAAAAAAGTATAGGCCTAACAAAACAACAAAACACGGAGAACTTTCATGAGATAGTCGTTTTTCCCCTGAATTTCAATGCCTTATACAAAAACGACGAACGAAACTTTTCGAAAATCTGTTGAAGCTGCGACATCTGCCGGTCAACAAGTGAAATAGGGAAGGTTGTCTTATAGAAATGAGGCTTAATCAATTCATTCATTTCTATTGTCCATAAAACTTAGACAGCTAAAAAAAAAAAAAAAAAAAAAGGGGGGGGGGGGGGGGGGGGGGGGGGGGGGGGGGGGGAGCATTTTTTCGTTTTCGTGTGACTCTTTACGAAGAGGGCAAAAGCAAATTTTGTCGTGTGAATACCCGGTTTTTGTCTAAATTTATGTACTGCTAATTCAGATTGTTCAAGTCTAAATTTTGCCATGATGTATTTAAAGTGTCTTTTCATTTCTACAGTTACGTAAGGGTTTAGATGATGAGGATTACCAGGATTTCTGTAGAAATAAAACCTTTCATAATTATGCACACGGTTTAATCATTTTTGGCAATGGCAAACAGCTTATAAACTGTCTAACATTTCCAAACCTTGATTCAGCCATACGAAACCAAGACAGTATTCAAAAAGACACGTAATGTACTTTACTAGCCCAGATATACAGTTTCCCAACGCAGCCATTTTTCATAGCTGAGAGAGAGAGAGAGAGAGAGAGAGAGAGATGAGAGGCGAGAGACGAGAGAGATTAGAGAGAGAGAGGGAGAGAATTACCGAGAGAGAGAGAGAGAGAGAGGAGACACAGACAGACAGACAGACAGAGACCAGAACAATAACAACATTGTGTGACAAGAGAGAGCTACACACAACAGAGAGAGAGAACGACAACAAAATTCTGTGACAAAGAGCAACAACAGAGAGAGAGAACAACAACAACAAAATTTGTGACAAAGAGAGCTACAACAGAGAGAGAACAACAAAACAAATTCTGTGACAAAGAGCTACAAAGACAGCCAGAGAGAATCAGTGCAATGGCGAAAGAGCTACAACAACGATGTAATGGATGCGGAAGACAGTGTAATGGATGAAGAAGGAGTGATGAAAAGAAAGGATGTTTGTAACACTTCCATGACACAAACATATACGCAATGGTACTACTTGCCCCAGTCTACATCATTTAAGCTCGATGAGTTCCTTCTTTTGTTTAAAATCTGTGTAATATACACTGGTACATATTCAATTTTTTGACTATCCCATGACAATTGTTTAACTAGAATTTTCTGGTTGAATGATATTTGTCCAAAAAAAAAAAAAAGAAAAAAGAAAAAAAAAAAAGTTTGGCGTATTTGAAAGGAAATCTTTAAATAACAAACAAGTTACACTTACTGCCATAATGAAATGAATACGTATTTGGAGTTAGGGGCGTGTATTCATTTCATCATGGGAGCAAGAGTTACCATACTTGTTCTTTAGTCACTGGCGTATTTGGTTGTGCGATTTGCAGGTGAATAAATGATATATACATATCGCAGTTCATCAGAGAGAGAGAGAGAGAGAGAGAGATAGAGATAGAGAGAGAGAGAGAGAGAGAGAGAGAGAGAGAGATTCTTTTCGGTACTTTGTGCCTGATTGATCTACGCTTTTCCCGTCTACAAGCAGTGGGCTCATAGATTTCTAACGCCATTAAGTGCAGATGCATGCTAATGCACAAATCCTAACGGCACACAGTGCAGATCTTTATGGCGCACAGTGAAATTTCCAGTGGCACACCAAGAAGTCCCTAATGCAGCACAGTTTTCGTTCTAAAGGCGCATAGTGTGGTTTCCTAATAGAAGCACGGTTCGGTCCTTATGGTACGCAGAGTGCAAAAATCAATATAAATCCTAATGGCGCATACCATGCGTCTCAACAGCAGTAGTATCGAGTAGGGCCTGGAAAAAGAGGCCAGGCGGGGGGAGGACTGATGGGCGGGAGTGGAGGAATTGCAAGGAGGAGGGCGTAAGGAGATGATACAGAGTAGGGAAGGATGGGAGGTTGGAAGGGGGTGGGGTGGGGAGGCATGAGGAGAGGGGGAAAAAAGAGGGGAGGGGGTCTGGGAACGTGTGGAAGGGAGCGGGGACGAGAGAGGTGAGGGGTGAGTGAGTCGAGGGGTTGAGTGCAGGGGTTGTGACTGAGCGTGTGGCGTCTTGCAGCTGTCACGTCAAGGTCCTCGTAAAACTGCAGCTGCCCAGTCTGCCCGCCAAGGCCGTCAGACACCTCCACATGCCCGCTGAAGATGAGGAGTTCAAGGCTCTGAGGTAGGAGAGTGGCTCAGAGAGAGAGAGAGAGAGAGAGAGAGAGAGAGAGAGAGAGAGAGAGAGAGAGAGAGAGAGAGAGTCATGCGCGTTGGTTCTGCATTTCGTTGTGCTCACATGTTAATGACACACTGCTTATTCAAATATGACGAGAGGGCGATGCTGCAAGCACCACAGTACTGTGGGTGAAATCACTGGTTAGGTGATGACAACACAATACAGCAGGTTGCCTTTAACCGTCTTTTTGGCAACTCTCTCTCTCTCTCTCTCTCTCTCTCTCTCTCTCTCTCTCTCTCTCTGTCTGTCAATCCTTTTTTGAAGGCATTTCCTAAATAATAGTATGTTTTTGTGACGGGAAATTACTGCCATATGTAAAGCCTATGTCACACATGATTTACAAAATATTTTGTATTGAAATAAGCATGCAGCACGACGCGTCTTTCGTTTCTCGTCTGATGACCGTTGAAGAGATAGTCCTCGGAGCTATGTCACGCGAGGCCTTTCATTTCATGACCGGCTTATTTTGGTGAAAAATGTTTCTTGGATTTCGCATCACGAGCTAAACAACAGCATTGCCGATAGACACTTGATTCGACCTCCCTTGGCAGTCACGAAGACCGGTGTCCGTGTTGTAGAGAACCGCTGGCAGCAGCTCGGGTGGGTTTGGCCACGGTACTGTCGAAGTTCTACCGCTTGCGCAAAGCCGCTTGCATCTCTTTCAAGTGAGGCTTGTCGCACTCTTACTGCGGCTTTTGCCGCAGTGATATGAGAGAGAGAGAGAGAGAGAGAGAGAGAGAGAGAGAGAGAGAGAGAGAGAGAGAGTATAGCCTTTAAATGCGATTATGTCCCTTGCAGTGCAGGCTTGTAAACAAGCTTGGTTTCGGTTTTTGTTCATTTGCGTTTCACTTTCATTTACTTTAGCTTTGACACAAAAGTGAAATGCACCACATTCTGTTGTCGCGTTGTTGGCCTTCACACATTTAACACTACGTCGAAGTCGTCGTCGATCATGATTTGCAATAAGATCGTGCAAGTCACTGACGTCGCCATATTGTTTTCGCTGTGAAACAGAAAAAGGCCTGTCCCCCGCAGTCAATGGACATTCGAGCCATTGCTGCCTGCAGCTCTTATCATGAACGCCTTTAAAAATTTTACGCTAATAGAAGTTTCCATCTGATCGATTTTTGGAAGAACACTGGACTCCAAACGCTCTGCTAGATCTCAGTTCCAAGCGCAGGTCAGAATGTCGGCGATACAATGCCACGTCTTGAATCTGCGCCATTTTGCCGTGGACATTGATTAACTGAGTCACATGCCTTACGAGCTAAATCGGTGTGATAATCGCAATGCAATGCTCAAAATCAAATGTACCAATCTGAAACGCGTGTTTTACCTGGAAACGTTGATGTGTGACTTAATCTTACGTTTTGGTGAATTAAAAAACGAAAGAAGTAATTAATGTTGGAGCTTTGTATCTGCTGTCGACCTGTTAATGCCGGCAATACTCCGCACCACGTTGTTCCGCCATCAGTCACGAGCTGAGAGATAAACCTGACAGCAGAAAAGGAAAAGCAAGGAAGGTTATCAGAGTGGACAAAGCAGTTTCGTTTCCGACGATAACGCACGAAAAAGATTGAAACCCGAATAGCGTTAAACGAATGGGACAGTGCGCGCGAGCGCGAGCACACACACACACACACACACACACACACACACACACACACACACACACAGATAGAGCCCACCGTTTCTAAATGTAATTTGGTTCCAATCTCTAAGCTAGCGGTAGTGTACAATTAGCAACACTCATTAGGAATAAGACAGTAAACAACGTGCTGTGTTTAGGCATTTCATTCTCAATTCAGCTTTCGGATCCGATACATAGAATTCATGGTGTACACACTAATAACACATCTCATGCTGTTGTTTATCACAGAGCATTGTGATATGTTATTGTAATTCCAAAGACTGGAACGAGATCTGTAGCATACGTGGCAGTATATCTTACTATCATAATTTGATGGGTTTTTTTTTTTCATAGTTACTATCAATGTTTGTCACCCTAATGAAGACAATCAACGGGAGGTGGCTATTGCTTTGCTGTTCTCACAATGAATTGCATTAGTGATATTGTGTGACTGCGCGCACCAGTCAGTTATATGTTTGGCTGGCAGCAAAAATGTGGCCCCGATAATAAAGTTCTTGGATTTATAGATTTGGGCCATGTAGTTCGTTTTATGTGTCGCCGCTTATATCATGGTTTATTGCTGTTCTGTTCGGAAAATCTTCGGCAGCACTGGCATAATATTTGTTGTTGTTATGTTGACATTTTGCATGTGTGTAGGCTATCTCTGAGATGTGTGTGCATGAGCCAGTTATTAGAAGTGTCTGTTGTTAAATGTATTCATTGTTGAAAAGTGTCTACTTTCATAAAAGTGCCTACGCTAAGATGCGCAGAACCATACGTAGCGTGTGTGTGTGTGTGTGTGTGTGTGTGTGTGTGTGTGTGTGTGTGTGTGTGTGTGAGAGAGAGAGAGAGAGAGAGAGAGAGAGAGAGAGAGAGAGAGAGAGAGAGAGAATCATAATCGCGTATATTAATCAATCAATTAGTGTATACATCCGTCAGTCAACGCAAAGCATGAGGATCCCTGTCTCCCTCTATCTCAGCAGTGGAGGTGATGATGACTCACTCTGCCAAAGACTGTATGTTCTGTCAGTTATTAATGCCATGATCTGTCCACCTCCCAGACTGGTCCGACTGCTCAAGAGAGACGAGATTCTGGACGAGTGGTCAGGTATTGCCCAACCTCATCCATTCCCCGGCGGCTTTATATTATATTTTTCCTTTTCTTTCCATTTTCTTTTTTTGATTTTTGTGTAAAACAGATTAACCCTTTTACTGTTCTTTTTCACAGTATTTTTGGCCAGCTTTATCTCTGTAGTATGTCTTCTTTCTTACCCTTGCTTTGTGATCCGGGCACTTTCAGAGGCGACCAGACCTTTTCCTTAAAAAGAAAAAAAACAAATAAAAAGCTCCTACGGGTGGCAAAAAGAGAGTTTCCCCATGTCATTCAGTGTCTTGTAATGAAGAATAAGTTCTTGAAATAACATTATTACTATCATTATGATTATTGCTATTATTGAGATTATACTGCGTGGCCTTTATATTGTACTGTATTATTTTGAGTTGTATAGTTCTTGTCACCACGTTGACGTTGTAAAGAAGCATGGGATTAGCTCCCTTTAGCCTGCTGATACAACTTGACGGCATTTTCTCTTTTATCTCTAGCAAAACGACTGATAAGACCAACTGATATCCAATATCACGCTCAATAAGAGGGTATCTTTGCTGATCGTGGGAATGGACACCGCGACTCGTGGCTTCTTCATGGAGTGCTTTTTACTGCAAAAACACCACCG
Source organism: Conus betulinus (assembly GCA_016801955.1). Classification (NCBI taxonomy): domain Eukaryota; kingdom Metazoa; phylum Mollusca; class Gastropoda; order Neogastropoda; family Conidae; genus Conus; species Conus betulinus. The sequence continues at coordinate 170,539 of JADBJO010006302.1, read as the reverse complement.
ATAACCTTTTATCCTGGTTGAAGCTTTTGATACTTTGTGTGGTGACCGAAGTCAAAAAGTGCAAGTCTGCAACATCCATGGGGAACATGACTTACCTCCCCTCCTCCCGTCTTTCCCTCGTGTCACTCGCAGTCGTCTGGTTTGAAACTGGCACCATTTATCAGGCAGTGACAGTTAGTCCCATTTGTCGGTTCCTTGGTTCCGTGGAAGACCCGGTGCTGTGTTAGAATTAATGGGAGATCAGTCGCGTGCTGTTTGAAAAATACGTAGTAGGCATCCTTCAGTCTCAGAAGACTATGGAGCTGCGCTCTAGGTGTCTATTCTGGCACAGCGAATAGACACCTAGTGCTGTTTGAAAAAATACGTAGTAGGCATCCTTCAGTCTCAGAAGACTATGGAGCTGCGCTCTAGGTGTCTATTCTGGCACAGCGAATAGACACCTAGTGCCGTTTGAAAATAAAATATGAAAAAGAAGTAATGGTGGTGATGATGACGATGGTGATGATGATGATGATGAAGGTGATAACAACAAAAAATAACAGTGAAAATAACATGATATGAAGCATATCAACAACAGCGCAAGCCAAGAAGACTAGGACTTGCCTCGGTAATTGTACAGGCATAGTACACAAACAACGTCCATCATTTGACCTAAACTATAGTGGACAGTTGTGTTGAAAAAAAAAAAACACCCCAAAACAATCTTATTTCATCAAATGACGACAACAGGCGATTACATACTAACCGTACTGGCCGTTAAACAAGACATACCCCAGCAATTAAACATGTGACAATGTTAACTAACATTGATGAATCGCACCGCCTCGTACAGCATTCCCCCTTACTCTTTTGCAGCGGCAAATTCATTTTTCAAAGTTTGAACAATTTGTGACAGTTTCCAGGGCAACTGGGAAATGGCTTAGACTTAAAACAAATAAACGCGCAAACAAAGCCTGATAACTGTCGAAACCCAAAATCAAGAATCGCTAATTGTCACACTTGTTTTTGGAAAGAGGAGATCCTCAGTGATCGGGTTAAAATATGGTAATATATTGAAAACCAGTGTGTGAAAGTAGTAGCTTTATTTTTTTCCCCGACTTCACCGCTAGATTGCTGACATGATGCTCTGGTTTTAGAAGAGCATGACATGTCCATTTGCTGCTGATGCTATGATGGAGATTGCACACACACCAACAGCGATGTGACGCTGTCTGACAGAGACAGTGCGAAACAAAACATTTGCCAGCTCAAATCTATGCATAGTGAAAAGATATATATGCTCTCGCGGGGCGCTGGCCAGGCAGCCAACTGTAATCAAGAACACACACACACACACACACACACACACACACACACACACACACACACACACACACACACACACAGTGTATTTGACTGATCGTTGGTAATCTTTTTACAACATCAAACTGGTGAGTGCACCATACTGTCAGGCAAAACATGCCAGACATTTGCCACGTTCATTTAGAATTCCAAGGAACATTGACAAGATTATTCAGAAGCCGAAGCATAGATGAGAAACGTTAAAAACTTTTGAATTACATTTTTATTCTCTTTTCCTGTTTTTGGATTAGATACATTCCCGGCCCAAAAAACTATTACGGGGTTTATGTCTGTCTTACTATTTGGCTTACCTCCTCTTGCTCTCGCAGTATTATTTCAGCTTTTCGTGTCTACCACGGCGCTCTTTCTCCCTCCCCCTGTGCACGCTTGGAATTCTTTGTTTTTTGGAATACCAGTCCATCTGTACTTTTTGAACTATTCATGTCTGTACACCTTTTCTCTCGTTTATCTTGCATAATCTAACCATGAGGATAATCACAATGTTAGTACTGATGATAGTGATAACAGTGATAACAATAACAATAAGCAGCAAAAAACAATAAGAACGTCAAGAACAGCAACAACGACAACGACGACGAAGACAACAACAACCACAACAGCAACAGCAACAACGACAACAACAACAACACTAGCCTACTACTGCTACTACTACTACTACTAGCCTACTAGAAGAAAAAGAAGAAGAGGAAGAAAGAACTACTAAGAAGAAGAAGAAGAAGAAGAAAAAGAAGAAGGAGGAGGAGGAGGTAACATGATGAAGATTATAATCATAGTGAAAACGATAATGATGATGATAAGAGGATTGGTTAAAAGGTAGGGTAATCCCTGCTGTGTGTGTGTGTGTGTGTGTGTGTGTGTGTGTGTGTGTGTGTGTGTGTGTGTGTGTGTGTGTGTGTGTGTGTGTGAGAGAGAGAGAGAGAGAGAGAGAGAGAGAGAGAGAGAGAGAGAGAGAGAGAGAGAGAGAGAGAGAACCTTGCTCTCATGACAACGTGCTTGAAACGAATGACTTCAGTTAAAGAAAAAAAAAGCTTAGGGCTCGAATATTTGTTCAGATCAATTGAACGAAAAATACTACTACTACTTCGTTATCCGTACAGTCTAGACGTAACGCTTTTATTTCTCACATATAGATTAACCAGTACACTGTGTTTAACCATTTTTCCCTTTCACGTTCAATGATTAAAGATTATTCGTTCAGCGGGCCTATATGTTTTATTCATGCTCACATAGATAACAATAATGCCATGTTACGCTGTGTATCTTCTTTACCACTTGCTTACAGTAACATCATCACCCATGGTGGTTGATCTCGGCTGCATAGTGTACACTTCTGCGTTGCATTTCTGTCATTCATGTACTACAACATCTCTGTGTTGTGTATGCACTTGACTCCATCCTTTCTGTGCGGTAATTCATGTTGTGACGTAACTGTGTGACATCATGAAGAGCATCAAAGCTGTGATATACATCCAGACATATGCATGAATTGAACATACACGAGAGTCCCTTTAGCTTTCGACAGCCTGATACTTTCAGAATTTTAGTCATAAACTTTAAAGCGATTTTTGAAAGTGTCGATGCCGATATAGACGAGTGTCTTCTTACGTTTTACAGCCAAGTAGCCTATATAGCTTGACATTGTGTGTCTACCATAAATCTGGTTGTATTTGTCCTGTTTCTTCAGTCAACTTCTTACACATCTGTTTGGGCTTTCTTGGGAGAGGACTCATTCTTAGGGCGAACTTTGAGCCTGACAACTAACATCTCTGCAAAGTTGTCCGGGCCGTATTTGAAATACCCACCCTCTAGATTGGCAACAATTTATCAGACTGACTGACGTAAAATATCAAGTATTTGATAAACAGCAAAGATGGGTATTTGATTAAGCCGTAACGATTCATCTAAGTGGGCTTAAAAAAATTTTTTTTTTTTTTACCTGTAACAAGGATAAGGGAAGTATACTCAGCCAAACCTTGGCATTGCTTAACTTCTCTTGAATACGACGTCAATTGTGTAATCGAACGAGTAGACTTCTCGACGGGAGTTGGTATCAATCCACCCAATATAGCTATTCACTCGATCTTGCTGTGATTGCTAAGTAAACGTATTAACACCAGAAATCTTTGCACTGTGTCAACGAGGAGATACAGGCGAAGACAAAGACGTTTTCTGTTGAAGTCGTCTGCTCCCCATGCTTTTGGAAGTGGAAAGGATTTCCTATGTAATGAAAATATTACGTCATTGTTTTCCTTTTCAACGAACAACACGCATTTTCGACGATCCCAGACAAGAGGTTAGCATTATAGTTCAAACTTTAGACTAACAGGCTTCAAGGGCTGAATACCCTTGGGGACACATTGAACAGCGGTCATATGCCTAATTTTATTTGAATTTCTTACTATGTTTATCAACATAAGAAGAATTAAGGAAGCTCCACGAGTGACGTCACAGTTTTTTTTTTTTTTTCTGTTTTTTTTTTTTTTTTTTATAAGTAGGTTGCTTTATACAGGCGAGTAAAAGCTACATTTTTTGTTCATCAAAACGCCCCCCCCAAACCCCCCCCCCTCTCCTCTCTCTCTCTCTCTCTCTCTCTCTCTCTCTCTCCAATGAACACCATACCGTAGTGTCGTAGCGTCATGACACGCAGACTGCTTCAACAAATTGCCATCACAAGCAGACTTTGAGTCAGCTCTGAGGTCTACGTGAATCCTATGCCTGGTTTCTTACTTATGCCCTCTTTTCTTTTCGTCAGTTCTGCTGTTTGTGTGTTAATGCGTATTTAGATGTTGTTGTTTGTTTTGTTTTTTTTCAAATCGCTCCATGTCTCCGCACTAGCGTTTATTTCCTGCACATGTTCTTGTGTTCCGTTGTTGTGTTCCTTATATGACTCTCTGTTTCATTCATTATTTAACCAGAGAGAGAGAGAGAGAGAGAGAGAGAGAGAGAGAGAGAGAGAGAGAGAGAGAGAGAGAGAGAGAGAGAGAGAGAGAGAGAGAGAGAGAGAGAGAGAGCTGTACTGTACGTACGTAGAGCGTCATGATAACGTACTTCATGTGTTTTTATAGTGAATATTTTGTTCGTGTTCATTAACACCAACAGAAACGTGAAAAAAGATGCAAACGACAAAGCTTGTAGGAATTATATTGTGCTCTTGTAAATCACAAATTCATACAGTAAACTTTTTAGTGTGCAAGACAATATAATCTGCAAATAATTAAAAAGAGAGAAAAAAATGGTTTTTCTTTTCATACTCAATTTTGTTTGTCACTTTTGATGTTGTCGATAACATGGGGTGTTATATACTTAGATAGTTTCTTGGTACAGTTTACATTTTGAGTGTGTTTTAATGTATAATGTAATGCTGATGTTTGAAGCGAGTGACAGTATCATTTTCGTCTTTCAAAAGAAATTGTCTCACCTTCAAAGAAGTTTGAAAAACTTCTCTTTCTTTTCTCCTTTGATATTATGTCATACTGGCTGTCTTGCATCTACCATGTAATAACTGAAAATTGCCTGTGTTCCATTCACTGTCAACACACACACACACACACACACACACACCCACACACACACACACACAGCCCTTCAGCACCAAAGCGTTCACGGTCAGAAAGGTCAGCCATCTCTCCCTGCCCGACATTGAACCCCTCCGCAAGTATTCCTCCGCCTCCCTCTTCTCCGCCAAGAGCCCCGTGCCGTCTGGTAAGGCGACGGAAGGTCAGCGCAGGGTCAAGAAGGCGGTAGTCCCTTCACCTATCTGCCCCCTACCGGCAAACCCAAGAGTCGCTGGCGCGGCATGGCGAGACAACTCTTGTGGAACACCAAGGCCGCGCAAATGCGCTTGCCGGAAGAACTTCCGCGCTCGGAAATCAGGATCTACATTTCCTGCAC
>JADBJO010006302.1:152786-160286 GCA_016801955.1 Conus betulinus | reverse complement strand
CCCAGCAGATCGCAGGATGCCCAATTAGGTATGTCACTTCGTCAAAGTCGATTCAACACGTTTGTTTTAAAAAAAAAAAAGTTGCTTCCGAAAAAAAAAACAGTTCAAAAAACCCATACAATTGGTTCTATACTCCATAGGAGGGGAAGAGGTATGGAAGGGAGAAAGGACAGGGGTGGGGAGGACGACTGCTAGCTGATCGTGATTATGTTAATTGTGGTATGTGCAGTGCATCAAATGAAACTTCAAGGCTAAGGACACATGTTCTAACTGAAGGAAAATCAATGTAAGGACGTTTGGGATATCTAGAGATCAAGATGCTTAAGTGAAAAAAAAAAAAATGTTCCTGATGTACTTTCACTTAACTCCCATTCTCCATTCTCCCCCCCCCCCCCCCCCCCCCCCCCCCGGCACCTCCCCTCTCCCCTCTTTCCTTCCTCTAAACACGCGATATTGCTTGTTGCTGGCAAGACATAAAGAACTGAAATGAATCAAACCACGGTATCAAAGTAGCCTAGTGTCTTGTAACTTAAGAGCCAGACTTGAAATGTAAAAGAACCTGATCTTACTGGTTTCATCATTTGACACGGATTAGAGTTTACATTTATGGCTGCTGAGAACAATAGGTGATCACTTTCTTTATCCTGGTGTCTGACCACATTTTTTGTTTACTTGACTATGGCTGTTGTTTACTTGACTATGGCTTTCATAGTCTATCAGAGTTAGTTCCCTAGAACGGGGAATGGCTTTCAAAGTCTGTCAGAGTTAGTTCCCTAGAACGGGGAATGGCTTTCATAGTCTGTCAGAGTTAGTTTCCCTAGAACGGGGAATGGCTTTCATAGTCTGTCAGAGTTAGTTTCCTAGAACGGGGAATGGCTTTCATTTCCTAGAACGGGGAATGGCTTTTCATAGTCTGTCAGAGTTAGTTTCCTAGAACGGGGAATGGCTTTCATAGTCTGTCAGAGTTAGTTTCCTAGAACGGGGAATGGCTTTCAAAGTGCTGATGTAAAGACCGTGAATGAGCGATAAGCGGCATTCATTCTCACTTGAAATGATTCCAGCTCTGTCTAAATAATTTCAGCTCTGTTTAAATAATTTCAGCTCTGTTTAAAAGCCCATACAAGCACATAAACTAGACACAGCTTGTTTTCCGTGTCCAGCTTGGCAACAAGTCGTTAGGGCGAAGTGCCGGTTGAAGTGGAAACGTTTTGGAAAGCTATCCAGAGCCCAGAGTCCGATGCCCAGAGTCTGTGGTTCTATCCCTGGCTGGGCCGGATCTTTTCTTTCAGGGAGACGGGGGGAGACATGATGGTGGGGGTAGAGGTTAAATTTCATATTAGAGCAGTATCTTTTAACATTGTTATTAAACAGTGGAGGGGGATAGGATGGAAAAGGAGGTGGGGGGAAATCTTATTTTAGATTAGTGAGGTGCATTTGCCCCAAACTTCTTGAGCAGGGGAAGGGGGGATAGTGGGGAAAGGGGGAAGCGGTGGAAAGGAAGGAACAGGGAGTGGGGGTGGGGGTGGGGGGTGGGGGGGGGGGGGGACGGAATTCAATCAGACGTTTTTTTCTGAATGAATTACGTGCCGGAGGATTCACTCTCTGCTAGCTGTTAGGTATAGAGGGAATGAGGAGGGAGGACAGGAAGTATAGAGGGAATGAGGAAGGAGGACAGGAAGCATAGAGGGAATGAGGAAGGAGGAGACAGGAAGTATGGAGGGAATGGGGATAGAGGACAGGAAGTATAGAGGGAATGGGGATAGAGGACAGGAAGTATAGAGGGAATGGGGACGGAGGACAGGAAGTTAAGGAAATGAGGATGGAGGACAGGAAATATAGAGGGGATGAGGAAGGAGGACAGGAAGTATAGAGGGAATGAGGATGGAGGACAGGAAGTATAGAGGGAGTGAGGATGGAGGATGGGAAGTATAGAGGGAGTGAGGATGGAGGACAGGAAGTATAGAGGGAATGGGGATGGAGGTTTTTTCGCATAGTGTGGACACTGTCCGCGCTTCGTTAACGTTTTTTTCCTGTGACAGCTTTTTTACGTTCACACCCCCCCCCCCCCACCTCACCTCCACTCCCCTTGAAATGTGCTGTTTAGGCCCTTTCAGATATATTCTTTTTATTTTTCAAAACATGGTGTGGTTGGGATTGGGTCCGGATCTCTACCCCTCCCCCTTCCTTCTCCCCCAATGCTGAAGTGTCTAATGGTAAGGAAAGCAAACGAACAGCATCTGGGACCGCTGTATGTTTGCCAGGCACGGTGAAGGAAATCCAGACAGGCCTGCTGTCCAGCGCGGAGCCTAAACGGCAGACAGTGTGCCTGATGGCCAGGGCCGGGGCCGGGGAGGACGGCGACAGCAAGGAGAACAAGAAGAAGCCATCTGTGCTGGCGGACGTCAAGGTCCTGGAGGAGTACAAGGCCCCGACAGGCAACGTGGGCGCCGACAAGCTGCGAGCCTCCATCGTGGACTGCTACAACCACCTGGGCAGCAAAGACAACCTGTTCCTCTTCAAAACGCAGCCCGAGGAAAACCGTGGCCTACCTTCGGGAGGTGTGCACGCTCTTCCTCTCCGCCGTCACCCGCCTCATCGAACGGCAGATTGCTCACCACGAGTTCGACCTGGCTCACCACATGACCGGCGCCGCCGACCTGATCCAACACGTGGCTTTGGCCCGCAAGGCCTGCGCCAACTACGTGGGCGGTGAGAGTGTGCTGAGCCGTGTCTCTGAGCTGCTCAGCAATCCCCTCATGGTGAAGCCCATCGTGGTGACGGGTCCGGAGGGAGGCGGGAAGACAGCCCTCACCAGCCTCATCGCCACGGCTCTGTCTCGCATAGATCCACTCAGGAAGGTGGTGTTCCGTGTCGTTGGCCTGACTCTGAGGTCGTCGTCACTGTTTCACCTCCTGACCAGCCTCTACTCTCAGGTGGCTTTCATCTACGATGTGGACCCTTCGCTCCCTATCAACCTGACTCTCCAAGGAGCTCTCCAGGCTTTCAGAGACGTACTGCATGACATCAGGGATAAGACTTTGCAGAAGGGACCTCTGACCATCGTGCTTGATGGGGTGGACAAACTTCCAGGGATGAGTCCCAAACATTTAAGTTTTCTTCTGGGTTCTATGCCCCAAGGAATCACCTTGGTCCTTTCCTTGCCGGATGTCGGACATTATTTGACACTGCGAAATCTGTTACGGGAGTAGAAGTGATCAGATGTCCGGTCTTCGCTCCAGAGCGATCAGGCACGTTCGTCAAATCTTTCCTAGCCAGGCGGGACCGGGTGATAACCGGTGATCAGCTTCGTGCCATCCTTGGAGAACTCTCCGAAGACAACGTCCCTCTGGTGGCCAAGATCTCGGCTTCCATGGCATCCCGCTGGCCGTCACACACTTTGAACGATGAGCTGGACTTTTCCCGAGAGACATGGAGAGTGCTTTTCACAGACTTGTGGAATCTTGTGAAATTCAGCTGGGCTACAGGTTCACTCGCTATGTTCTGGCGCTTCTGGTCGCCTCTAGATTTGGGCTGGCTGAGTTTGAAATCTTGCACATCGTTGCCACTGACCCCAACCTCATCGACGAAATCAAAGAAGAAGCTGATGACCTGAGCGTGTTGGAAGGTTACCCATACCAGGTGCAGCTCGGTCGACTTCTGACGCGGATACAGTTCTTTTTGTACGAGGTGAAGACGGAAGGGGAGACTATTCTGAAAATTTCCCACGACATGCTGAGGTACGTTGTGGAGGTGAGGTTCATGGGGGACTCTTTCAAGAACTACATTCATGCCAGATTAGCCACGTTCTTTCAGTTTACTAGACGGGGGCATCTTCTCAGCTCCAGAGACATAGTGGAAGGCAAGCACAAAGACCTGTCTCATTACTTGTGGCGCACGCTCCGCTCTGTGCCACACCATCTCTGCCACTCCCATCCGGAGCCAGAAGAAGCATGGAAAAGGCTCAAATCAGAAGTGTTCATGAAGTTCTCCTGGGTGATCAACGAGATCTACGCTGGCTTCTTCAACGACTTTATCGATGACATGAACTACGCTCTTGAGACGCTGGGTCTGGACTCTGACATTCTGTTCTTCAGGCAGTTCATGAACAGCGTCCGCGAAACTGTCATCTTCAACCCTGTCTCTCTGGCCTCCCTTCTGGCGGGTCAGGACATCAAAGCAATGGACGAGATCCCGCAAGTCTGTGCAAGAGGCAGAGGAGTGGCTCAAACAGGTCCATCTCCAGGTTCTCGTTCCCACCAGTTATACCAGGTCCAAGACGAGTCAACTGCAACTGAAAGAAAACCTTGCGAAAAAAGTGAAATCCATAGTGTTTACTCCCACAGGGAACGGATGATTCTTCAGTACGACATCAGCATCAGTTCTATGGAACACAGGACCGGAGAGGAGACGGCTCTGGTCTCGCTGTCTCAGCCGATCATCAGCATTCACTTATGGGGAGAAGCCATGCTGACCGCAGTGACCTTATCGCCCTTTGGGCGGCTGACCATGGACACCTACGCCATAGAAAAAGGGCGGCATGTCAAAACCACGAACCTACCCGACAAACCTATCCCCTGGCTACACGTCAGGCCAGATGGTGTGGCGTTTTATTTTTCAGGATCGTGCGTAAAGAAGGTGTTGGTAGACAAAGGCCAGGTGTCGGAACATTTCGTGGCAGAAGAAGAGATCGTGGACGCGTGCATGTCGGACCAGCGGCTATTCAGGTTGGTCGTCCTGCACACATCTCCCCAAGCTCATCTCAGTGTCTTCGACTCACGCCAACCAGGCAAGCGACACCCTGTTTCTCTCCTGGGAGAGACAGTCACTCAGCGATGCAAACCACTGGACATTACCAAAGACAGTCTGTTCGTGGCGGTGGCTTGCGACCGTCATCTCTTGATAGTGAGCCTGAAAGCAGGTCGCGTGCTGCACTCTATGGACTTCAACAATGTGCCTGTGTCTCTGATGATCTTCTCCAGAAGTCACGAGCACGTGTTCCTGGCCGCCGTGACGGGAGTTCTACGATGCTTTAAGCTGGACACAGGTGTCATGGTAATGGACAGCACCATCCAGACCAAAGAGAAGCCTCAGCCAGTGGCCATGCCCTCATCGTTGCTGTCAGAAGATCGTGGTTCTGTGTCACCAGGGAGATCAAAAACACCCAGAATAACGCCCAGGAAAACAGACGCAGAGAACCAGAACAAGGAACCAGAAAGGATCTCCATCATGGTCACGTCGGAGGACGACCATTTTCTCCTGGCCGGCACCACCCAAGGTCGGGTTCACATGCTGCACGTGCCGACGGGACAGACAGTGTGTGTCATCAGCAGCGGTCAGGCTGAGGTCAAGGACATTGTGTACTCACCAACATGTCCTGGTTCCAGCCTGGCCACAGTGGACGTGACGGGCTGGGTCAAGCTGTGGAACCTGACCCCCCTCCTCCTCAGGGCCAGGGCCGTCATCAGGGACATCATCACGGACAAGGTGCGACCTTTGACTTTTTCTTCTCCCTTTTTGTAAATCATACGAGTAACTGGATCATTAAATTAACAGTGCTACATAGCAGTTGTTTTCCCTGTATGATGTTGTTTTACTACTACAATCCTTAATCAAAACATGCAAGGAAAAAGCCTGAGGGAAGAAAATGATCATTTCTGCGGCGCGCCGCATCTGCACATGTATTTATTTCATCGTAATCACAGTAACTGATCAGTCTAAGAGTACACACCTTGTTTTAGATAAAGGCAATCCCATCCTCAATTTAAGAATAAATGCGCGCTTGAATTTAAGAGAAAATGCGCGCGCGCGCGTGTGTATGTGTGTGTGTGTGTGTGTGTGTGTGTGTGTGTGTGTGTGTGTGTGTGTGTGTGTGTGTGTGTGTGTGTGTGTGTGTGTGTGCGTGCGTGCGTGCGTGCGTGCGTGTGTGTGCGCATGTGTGTGTGGTGTGCGCGTGCGTGCGTCTGTGCGTGCGCGCGCGTTTGTGTGCATGCATGTGTATGTGTGTGTGTGTGTGTGTGTGTGTGTGTGTGTGTGTGTGTGTGTGTGTGTGTGTGTGTGAGAGAGAGAGAGAGAGAGAGAGAGAGAGAGAGAGAATAAATGAGTGAAAGAATGAATGATTTACTATTGTTAAGCTCTACAAAACCTTACACAAAGGAGGTGGTGAGGCAAGAAGTATGTTTGAAACAAACACGCCAAACATAACTCAATCGAATCTTTTCACCAACAAACATCGCCATTTAGACTGAAAGACATGAAGTAAGGTCCTGAATCACCACACATCGAGCAGCGGTATTTGTTAATGTTGTTGTTCTAACTTCATGATTCATGATGACTCACACGAGCACTATGTCCACAGTCACAATGGGTCTCCAAGATTTCGGTCGACGACTGCTGAACTACTAAGAGAGAGAGAGAGAGAGAGAGAGAGAGAGAGAGAGAGAGAGAGAGAGAGAGAGAGAGAGAGAGAGAGAGAGAGAGAGAGAGAGAGGAGGGGCGGTGATGCGTTCCATTTACTCAGAACCTCGCACGAAGCAGAACCCTCATTCCTAATGTTGTTGTTGTTGTTGTTGTGTGTTGTTGTTGTTGTTGTCGTCGTCGTCGTACCCTGGCTAAAAGACTCCAGGGATCATCCGAACAGCCGAAAAACACTTGAACGCTATAGTATAAATGCATTAGCTAGGGATGAGAACATAAGGTGTGTGACCGTTTTTGATTACCCTGCCACGTGGGCAGCCACACTCCGACTTCGAGGGATTTTGGAGATGATGGTGTTATGCTAGGAGCTTGTCACGACTGAAGACAATCCCCGCATAATATGCTAAGCATAACAATATTTTGATGTAGCCTTGGTGTTCTGGCCAATTTCAGTTGGTCTGACACAGCCTTAAGCCAAGGCGTATTCCTAATGTTAAACGTCGCTCCACACCGTGTCCCACGGAGAGCATCACCCTCTGAGCTGGACATGTTTCAGGACTTGCTGAACGAGGAGGAGGCCAAGATGGACCTGGCATCTACTGCGGCACTTCCAGGAGCGCCGCAACGACCGGATGTTCCTCAACGGTCCTGACGTCTCCTCCTTCTACAAGAAGCAGGTGCCCGCGGATCTGTTCTTCTCCGTGAGCGGCCTGGACCCCGCCCTCCAGACCCCTCTGTCCTGGATCTCCACTGGCCGCCTGGGCGACTGCACCGACATCCGTGCTCTAGCCACGGGCACCAACCTCAGTGAGGTGAGCTGGGAGCTGGCTTCTTTGGGATTGTGCCAAAACATCCGCAAGAGCTTGTTTGAACAGTGGAATGAGCGTGGCAAGTTTGGTAAAGAATGGCAAGAGAGCTGCCATTCAATGTCATGTTCCTCCACATATACGTAGTTGTACGCATGGATGAGCGGGGTAAAATTTGGTAAAGAATAACGAGGGAACTGCTAGTCAGTTTCATTTTCCTATACATATATGTAATCGTACACATTGAAATGAAATTATTTTTTATCTTTTTCATAAAATC
>JADBJO010006302.1:132786-137786 GCA_016801955.1 Conus betulinus | reverse complement strand
ACTCAGATTAGAGAAGGAAAATGTTAAAACATAAGGGTATGAAACGGTGCGCATGTATTGCAGACACTGTGTTATAAACAGTTCGAATTCACTTACTACCAATGTCATCGATCGATTCAGATCTCCATGTCTTGGGTTTGATGAGACGTTTGTTTCGAAATGACGCATGCACGAATAGCACCATGATCTTGGCCTATAAAATGAAAACAGATAACTCCAGCTGCGATAGAAAGACAGGCATTATCTTTCCCTGATTTTTTTTCACAGGAGCAAGTCTACTCCGTGAAAACCACGGCGTGACGGCGTAACGTAAAGGCCAGTAACCTCCGCCTAAGAATTCTATTTTCATCGGCGTTCACGCAAAATCTACTGCACCTATTCTTACGAACATTTTATATCGATCCGATGTGCGGATCAAGATCAAACGTCGGATCCCTGAACGGTTCTGCAAGACTGAAAGTACAAAAATGTCTCGGTTTAAGTGATGGATTCCAGGATCTGTTCACATTATTGATGAGATAATTGCAAACACGTGAACACGGTTCAGTTACAACAACAACATGATAAACTCTCTTCGAAGTTATATGTTTTCATGGAATATCAGAACTGTGACACTAACACTGACATTTTGTGTTTTTGTTTGTTTACAAAAAAAAAAGTACACGTGGGGATAACTCCATCAGTTCGTGAAAATTATTTCCCAGAAGTTCATTTCCCTTTATGAACTGTTTCAACCGACTGCTCCAACACAATATTTGTTGACTTTGTAGGATGGCTGCGGTCTGTCATATGCCCATCTAGTAGTTTTTGTTTTTTTTTTTTTTTTACCTTTATTTTGTGTATACTTCCACCACCATTTCATTTTCAAGAATTCGAATTTGATTGCCATGCCGCAGATTACGACGTAACTCAGATACTAAATTTAACCGTGTCACACAGAAACGAGGAACGCCATTTAGACGTCAACACAAAGAACGCAACGTCAGTGCCTACATCATTCTCGCGGATCTCTCATGACCGACACTCTCAAAAAAACAAAACCATATTTGATGACCAGGGGGTCAAGTTCCCTCTATCTGAAATGAAACAGAATGACATGGGGGGAATGTTGCAGTATTCTTCGAGGAATGTGGCCATGGAGAGCCGCTGTCACGGCAGCAGTACTCTATCATCATTCCACTGACAAGCCGCTCAACCCCTGCCTGATGGATTTGCAAGTAGTCTCAGTCATGGGGCGATACGCCGGGTCACTCAAGTGCCCTGCACCGCTTGAAATGAAATTCTTTTCGCGTTTTCAAGACCAAGAAGATAAGACCTTGTGCGTTCTCGTCCCCTGGTCAGTTTGTTCCGATAATTTGTCATCATTTGTTGATATCACAGGGACCAGCTGGACATTTCCGTTACACGCTACAGTTATTTCCCTTTCTTTGTGTGCTCTACGGCCGGCCGTAAAGGTGGAGCTGTCTCCACCCCACCCCCTTCTTCCCACTCGCAGCTTCTTATCTTTGAATTGCCGATGAATGAAGGGGTGCACACTGTTCTGTAGAAACGAATGAAGGATAGTCATAGCTTTGATTTTTCAATCTGACGATCGGTATCGTTCTATTCCGACTACTTTCCACCTGAAATTAGGTATTTGCGGAAAAAAACTGTGTTATCTGTCATAGTCATCTCTCCTAGTTACCTACACTCATCACTCTCTCTCTCTCTTCTCTTACACACACACACACACACACACACACACACACACACACACACACACACACACACACTGACTGACTGAAACCAATTTATTGTCAGATTAACTCTCAAGGTTGTACTGACAACACACACACACACACACACACACACACACACACACACACACACACACACACACACACACACACACACACACTGACTGACTGACTGAAACCAATTATTGTCAGATTAACTCAAGGTTGTACTGACAAGACACACACACACACACACACACACACACACACACACACACACACACACACACACACACACACACACACACACGACAGAAAGAGACAGACAGAGAGAGAGAGAGAGAGAGAGAGAGAGAGGGGGGAGAGAGAGGGAGAGAGAGAAGGGGGTAAGGGGGGGGGGGGGGGGGGGGGGAGAGACACGTGCGCACGTACACTGGTACGCATATAAACACACAGAAAGTTCCGCATACCTTGCTAGTTACAAGCAAAATACACACCTACGTTCAAAACTCCCACAACAGCAATGTTATCACCCGGCCTTCGTAGGGGTCACTCAGTGGGCCTTTCTCACGGTGGTCCTGTTCCTACAGCCAAGAACAGAGGGGAAGGGGGGGGCATGGAGCAGGCAGAAAAGGGAGCACAGTCTGATCTATTTGCCATTAACAACATCCAGTGACGTGAGAGAACACTGACACTGCCAACAGTATTTGCAAGGTGACACGTGGCATACCTTTAAAACCTCAGTGCTACCAACAATGTCGTTGTTTTCAGTCGCCTTCTCGGAACAGTTTGCGCTATATGGTTTTTTGAGCGTGAACATTGAGAATTCAGACTATCAAAGGGTATTCCAGGGCTGGCATTTGGGCCGAGGCAGCTGCTGTGGCAGAGATGCCTTTGTCGTCTGTCGTACGTTCTGTCGTGTGGATTGTTTGGATACTCGGATGTTGCGGAAGTTTGGCAGGTAGACTATTGATATTTTGTGGTATTGTTGTGATGATGATGTTCTCTCTTTCTCTGCGTCTGTCTTTTTCTCTTTTTCTGTTTCTGTTTTTTTGTCTCTCTATCTGCCTGTCTGTCTGCCTGCTTGCATGCATGCATGCCCGTCTGCCTCTGTCTGTCCGTCCGTTCGTCAATCTGTCTGTCCGTCTGTCTCTCAAACACACACACACACACACACACACACGCACGCACGCACACACACACACACACGCACGCACGCACGCACGCACACACACACACACACACACACACACACACACACACACACACACACACACACACACACACACACACACACACACACACACACATGCATGTTTCTTTATGATAATTTTTTTGTGTATTACTTTTGTTGCTGTAACGCCATACCTCATGAAAAACACGAGAATTTTCAGCCGGGCAACAATTGATTCTGATGCTACCTCGTGACGAAGATTATGCAGGTACATAAGTAATAGAATACGAACAACCCCGCCCACCCTCCCCCCATCACAGAAGATATGACACTCAAATGATCGTGTAAACCGGAAGAGTTCCTGGTACTGACAGACGTAAATGCCTGATCTAAAAGAAGGTGCCATTTTCTACAGAAGACCCAATACCATAGTTTTAGCCAAAATCAGTCGGTCTTCGAAGCGTTTTTACTGATTTCAAGTCAATATCCTTAAAGTTTATGTTCCCATAATGATGAAAAAGTAAGCCTTTCAGTCGACTGATGTGATTATGACTGTTTTTTTTTTTTGAATCAAAACAAATATATTGAGGTTATAAATCACAGGTACATGAAAATTCGCTTGCATGATTCGTACTGCTCACATAATATTCAATGTTAAGGGTATTTATCATTATAATATTACACATGCTAGACATACACAACCTTAAGGAAATCTATGTTTGACATTTTCTTGTGAACTTGCTGATTTTAATTTGCATTGACTCTGCTGTGGTAGTGCTATAATTGTGCATCAGTATAGGTCAGAGGACTTTCAGGATCGGCATGAACTGCGGACGCCAGACTTTACCAGGGAGGCCACAATAATCTATTGTCTGCAGGCTTTCTTTGCCCGTTGGCTTGAGTCAGTTTGGCAATGGTCTATTGTCTGCTGGCTTTCTTCTGCCCTTGGCTTGAGTCAGTTTGGCAATGGTCTATTGTCCGCTGGCTTTCTTCTGCCGTTGGCTTGAGTCAGTCTGGCAATGGGCTATTGTCTGCTGGCTTTCTCCTGCCGTTGGCTTGAGTCAGTCTGGCAATGGTCTATTGTCTGCATGCTTTCTCCTGCCGTTGGCTCGAGTCAGTCTGGCGATGGTTTATTGTCTGCAGGCTTTCTTCTGCCGTTGGCTTGAGTCAGTTTGGCAATGGTCTATTGTCTGCAAGCTTCCTTCTGCCGTTGGCTTGAGTCAGTTTGGCGATGGTCTATTGTCTGCAGGCTTTCTCCTGCCGTGACTTGAGTCAGTTTGGCGATGGTCTATTGTCTGCAGGCTTTCTTCTGCCGTTGGCTTGAGTCAGTTTGGCAATGGTCTATTGTCTGCAGGCTTTCTTCTGCCGTTGGCTTGAGTCAGTTGGCAATGGTCTATGTCTGCAGGCTTTCTATTGCCATTGGCTTGAGTCATTCTGGCAATGGTCTATTGTCTGCAGGCTTTCTTCTGCCATTGGCTTGCTTTAGGTTCTTCTCTTTGTGCCTTTCATGGAGTCATGAGACCATCTTCCAAGTGTATTGAGTTCTTTCTTCTGTTGATGCTGGAATAGCTTGCTTCGCTACAGACAGCGTCGCTGCTTCAGCTGTTTTTCCCGTACACTGAGCTCCACATATTTTGAAAGTGTTTCATTTGAGGCATAAGGCATTTCACACCATAAAATACCCCACTGCAAGATGACGGAGTCTTGAGCAGTTATACTGCACAGTTAACTTACACAATTTATAAACCGACGTGTCACTGAGATCCAAACGTCTGTTTTTGTTTGTTTGTTTGTCTATTTGTTTTTTTTTTTTTTTCCAACCTTTCAATCTTAACCTGCAGGATAAATGTCTTCAGAGCTGATCAATTCGAATAAGGGTCAGAATCTGATGCCAGCCTGTCCACTTCTTGTCTGCTCTTGTATTGTTTTTTTTTTTGTTGTTGTTTTTGTAAATCATGGTTACCTTATGACCTGTAACGCCGTTCGTTGGCTCACGATGCGAAACCCGAAAAATGCAATACCAAATTGCAATACGCTGGCGAATGACAACACGCGTGCAACTGGTTCGAGAGATTTATTTCAAACAAAACTATATTAATTGGAAAACGCAA
>JADBJO010006302.1:125286-130286 GCA_016801955.1 Conus betulinus | reverse complement strand
TTAGGTTCAGTGCATAGAAAACTTTCTTTGTCATCTTTGAAGCAAGTTCAAGTCCCTCCTTACCGTTCTTTTCTTTTGAACACATTCTTTATCATACCATCCATGTTTGCTTTTCTTTTCTTTTTTTTTGTTTTTTTGTTTTGATGCCAACAGTTCGAAGCATGGAGGCTGCAGTTCCATACAGAGTTTTGACAAAAAAAAGCCAGTAATTTCAACGGAAAGGGTCTTAGAACGTCTTAAACACAACAATCACGACAATAGGAATTCAGTTCACGCGCGCATACTGCAATAAACGATATATTCCTCTACATTCTTCGCTACAGTAGAATTGTTCATACATTCAGTAGCACTCCTTCAGCTAAATTCAACCGGCAAATGCCGATAATCGATACAATCTCCAAAATGCAAATGCCATTGACCCCAAACCAGCATGATGAAATATACAGTAATGCGGTTTGCATGTGGAGAGTTTATAAATAACATGACTACGTGTGGAGAGTTGTAAGTAATTTGACTATCAACATTACAGGGCCTCTCACCGTTTACAACGACAGAATCTAATATGAAGCATAATTTCAAATAAAGATTCACCAAAATGGTTATCCCTGGATTGCCTGTCAAAGCAATGAATGTCATCGTCATCACTGGCAGCAACAGGAGAATAACTGAGCAGCTCATCTCGGTCTATCGGTCTGCTCCTGTCCCGTCCTGGAACTGAAATCTTCATACCGCAAAGGGACTAAATCTTCATAATTCAGAACTTCCAGATTATTTTTTTCTCCGATGAAATGATTCCATTCTTTTGTATTGCATTGAGATACACAAGAATATTCCCTTGTACCACATACATGGCAATAATCAACATATCTTTAGCAATCTGAAAAACACATTTATCTAATTCAACTGCCGAAGTCCTTTCATGGTCAAAACGTAAGGCGATATATACACAACAGATTAACGTATTAAAAAAAAAAAAGTAAGCCACAGAAGCTACAGAATATTTGATGCAGATAAATGAATAAAAAGAAAGTTCAATATATTTTATGACATAAGGATAATAAAACTTCATCATCAGTAGCTTTTCTCGACGTATTAAAATCAGAATTTCAGTTTCACATGGATGGCTTTGCCTGTCCTTTTTTTCTTTTTTTTTTATCCACATTTCTGTCCGAACAACTGAGACAGTTCTTGCCTGGGTTTTTGTTTACAGGCGTGCTGTTTTCAGTATAACACTGTTGTGTGTGGTGAAAAATGTCCTGCACACCAGACTGGCGCGACCCCCCCCCCCCCCCCCCCCCTCCCTCTCCCCCTGCTCGCGGCTAATACGTGGCAATGACCTTGAACAGCAGGCTGGCTGTGACGTCGGCGGGTCACTCAGAGGGGAATCCCCTGCGTTACTCTGGCCGTTGGACGCCATGTGACCTCTGACCTCTGTGTTGTCGTCTGTTTTTACCGGGGCATTGATGACGTTGTCCGCTTGGCGTATGTATCCACTACTTCCGCGTAGGTTCATGGATCTGGTTGGCTCCGATGTACGACTAACTGTCTCTTTCTAAAAGTTAAAAGAAAAAAAAAAAAACGCCAATTTTTCTTCTTTTCTTGCTTCAGCAACGACAACGGCTTGCACCGTGGGTAAGGTCGTTTTCAACTGACACGCTCTTTGTCCTTGTCTTTGCAGCGAAAGTCGTCGTTGGTAATGACTGCCATTTTACCCCTGCACCGCTTGGATTTGACAATCATAGGCCGTGGTTCGCCATTTCTGCTACACGGTGGACTCATATGATGTCACTGGCAGTCCATGTCCTGGTCCGTTCCACCTCTGTTCAGGACATCCGTCACTGCTGTGGTACAGGAGTCGTGGATCTCCCTCCCCTCTCTTGCTGGCACTCTGGACACACAAAAGTCGCCTCTTCTGGAGAAGCCTTCCCACCTGTCCACCTCATCACTTGGACATCTCTTTCAATGTCTTCGTCAGTTTCGGGTGATTCCCCTTTTCCGTTTTTTCCGCTTTCAGCAGACAGCTCGTTGACATCCGTTGCAGTGTCATGCAGCTTGGTAAGGGATTTATTGCTGTCTGTCACTTTCCAATGTGCTGAAAAAAAAAAACGTTTGTCAGTTTCCTCGTACTCGGTTCTGACAAGTAATGATGTCTGTTCCAGTGAAATTGAGGTTTTGTCTCACGATTTCCTGGTTCGTTTCCAGTAATAGAAGTCAGTCGTCTTGTCGTTAGTATCGCATGAAGAATCTGTTTCTGCCGTACCCGCTGGCAGGGGAGAATCACTCGCGAAAAGGGGGTACGGATGGAACTGTTGCTGTCCTTAGATGTCAGCGCATGACCTACTTTGTCGTCAACTGGTCCAGGACTCATTCCAGCGTCACACCAACAGTAAGAGATATGTAGCGACAAACATCATCACGATTCTCTCCAGTTTGGTTTTCACTGCAATACCTGGTATTGTCATGTTCATCGCCATACTCATTCGCTCTGCCACGAATCACTAGCATGTACCCAGACACAGTCAACAGGAAATTGGAAAGTGCAAATTACGAACTGGTATGCTATTTACCCCGTTTTTTTTTTTTCTTTAAACATAAGATTAAGCAGCAAAGTATTCTCTAACTGACTGTCACTAAACTTTAATTTCCATTCACAGTCAGATAGCGTTCATTAACAAAAAA
The DNA here is from genome assembly GCA_016801955.1 of Conus betulinus. Lineage (NCBI taxonomy): Eukaryota > Metazoa > Mollusca > Gastropoda > Neogastropoda > Conidae > Conus > Conus betulinus. Next base: position 127,607 of record JADBJO010006302.1, on the reverse strand, counting down.
CGCCGTATAACTGAGTGTAACTAAACTTTCATTTCAATACACAGTTAGCGTTAATTAACAAAAACGCCGTATAACTGACTGTCACTAAACTTTCAATACACAGTTAGCGTTAATTAACAAAAACGCCGTATAACTGACTGTCACTAAACTTTCATTTCAATTCACAGTTAGCGTTAATTAACAAAAACGCCGTTTAACTGACTGCAGAGGGTGAAAACACATCCTGTTGATGCAATGAGATCAACTCACCCACCTCAGAGAGAGAGAGAGAGAGAGAGATGTGCAGAGGAGGGTAGGGGAGGATAGCATACAGCCAGATAGGCAAGCAGGCAGGGTGCACTCGCGATGTGTGCGTATAAACACTGACATTCCCATAGGCATACAACGGAAAAGGATTTGGAAAGGGGGCGACGCGGGGGTGGGTGGGATGGGATGGACGCTAAAATGTACTCAGGATTTGATGACTTAGCGGAGTTTACTCCTCCGGACATCAGGGAGGATAACTTGGTTGATCATAGATGATATGTTTGTGGTCCAATGCATCCCCGACTGGCTGAGAGTAACGAGTGCAATGTGGTAAAGTGCGTTAACACGACAGTGTGATTACACCCAGGCACAGCGATCACAGAGACTCACTGTTTCCGTGCTGCACGTGCAGGTCAGTCTCAACCTGACACGGGCCAGAAGCCACTGGTGCGGAGGGGTGTTGATCTCTGACCAGTGGGTGCTGACCGCGGCACACTGCCTCTTCTCCGTGTAAGTAATCACAGGCACTTTAACAAAAGCAGCAGCAGCAGTAGCAAGAGCAACAATAGCAGAAATAACAGTTATGAAAATGTTATCATCATCATCAGCATCATCATCATCAGTTTTGTGCTTCTTCGTCTTCTCTCATTATTATTATTATTATTAATTATCACTATCATTATAATGATTATCATTAAAAAAAAACGCAGCAGCAACAATGGTAAGAGCACCTGCGCCTCTGCCCCCAGAAAAAAAAGCCACGACCCTCTCCCATCAAAGCCCTGAGTAGTGAAAAAAAAACAAAACAAAACAAAACACAAAAAATCAAACATAAAATGTTTCTTTTGGAAATGGCTGTTTAACGATGTAGCCTTGTCTGATTTTTTTTTTATCGGGCCAGGTGAAATAAGTAGCGTCGTCTGATATGTGTGTGTGTGTGTGTGTGTGTGTGTGTGTGTTGGGCCATGTGAAATGAACTCAACAGCACAGTCCTGAGGTTTTTACAATCTTGTGTCCTCTTCGGTTGTGTTCCTACGGGGAATCCTGGCAATCTCATATATGTTATATTTGTGCAATCTAGACATGAAAGAGAAGAAAATATGGTCTAAAATATATCCGCGAAAAATGCTGGATTTAGATATATATATATATATATATATATATATATATATATATATATATATATATATATATAAATAAAACAAATAAATTCCAAGGAAAAGTACCGAGCACCATTCCAGCAACTTACAGAGCAGCTAGGTGTTGCAATGACTGCAAGAAATATTGAATTATAAACAAAGCTTGCTCTTATGTCTCAGATTGTAGAAATAGGGGGGTTTATAAGCCTTCATATCTGCAGTGGTAGATGATTCTGCCTAACTGACAGTATGTGCTTGAGTGGGTAATGGGGAATAATAAATGCTTCTCAAAATGTACCTTCAGCAAGCTTATATAAGACTATAAGCTTGCTGAAGGTACATTTTGAGAAGCATTTATTATTCCCCATTCACCCACTCAAGCACATACTGTCAGTTAGGCAGAATCATCTACCACTGCAGATATGAAGGCTTGTAAACCCCCCTATTTCTACAATCTGAGACATAAGAGCAAGCTTTGTTTATAATTCAATATATATATATATATATATATATATATATATATATATATATATATATAGAGAGAGAGAGAGAGAGAGAGACAGAAAGAGAGAGATTTTCCACAGAAAGTATAAAGCCAATCTGTGGACTGCAAAACGTGATCCTGAAATTACGGAATTTCTAGTAAAGGTAGGTATCGTGTGCAGAAACTGTTTAAAACCAATTATGACCTTGAACCCTATAGGCCGAGTAACCTCAATACGCCTATGAAAGGTGCTCTTGAGTGTATCGCCTGGTGAGACACAGGAACAAAACACCATGAAAGAAGCGAATTTGACAAACACAAAGGTTTTTTTTTTTGATGAAACTGAAGATGAAAAACATTTTGTACTTGTTTGTTCACTGGAAACAGATACGAGAGAAGAACTAATCTCTTGAAAACACGACAGGCATCCATCACTGCTTTGATTGTCTGTC